>PNEQ01006012.1:0-18978 GCA_003012365.1 Medauroidea extradentata
AGCACTTCCAATAGCGAACTCTCCTCAAATGTGCCGATTCTGTGCTTTTATACTAGCCCAGACAGTCGGGTGTTCCCCGCATTACAGGGGTCTAAAAATAGATATTTCATCATGTTTCGGATGTGCTTGTAGTCACGTCGGCCGCCCTCGAAGGGTTAAGACGCAGTTGGGACAGGTATCTATGACGTAGTTTCGGCGGTTTTCCCACTATGAGCCACCCGGGGTTTGAATCATCGGCCAGCCCTCAAGGTGTTACGAAACAGCCGCCGACCACTGGCCTCCAGGTACATGGCCCGCAAAAGTATTATTAGTGGGGACAGGAAATTTTTGCCAAATGGTTTTTTCACCACTTTTCCCCGGTGTCTTTTAAGGGTGTTCAAGTGCGATGAAGTATTAATTTTATATTTATATGAAATAGTGTTAGTTTTGTAGACGATACTTGTGAGTACAGTTTCCTCTTACGAAACAATTTTAGCTGGCGTAGTTTTCTCATAACGGTGCGTCAAATACAATATTTGCATGTTCTACTGCCATGCAAATAGTGAAAACCAATTGACTTTCGTACGTGAAATAATTCACAGTGAAATAACATAATATGGGCTACGAAACGAAACATTTGAAAACATCCCGCGAACTGATCTCGTAATTTTAATTAATTGCTGAATTTGCAAAAAATTTGTTGTACTTTTGCTTTTTTTTTTTAATTCAAAATATTACTTTGTGGTTATTTTAAATGTTTTATTGCATAGCTCATGGGATATAAGTTCACAGATAGTAATTTTGTTTAAGTAAGCCAGTTGATTTTCACTATTTGCATGGCAGTGTAACAAGCAAATTTTGAATTTGACACCCCGTTATGAGAAAACTATGAGAGCTAAAATTGTTTCGTAGGAGCAAAATGTACTCACAAGTATCATCTTCAAAACTAACAAATTTTCATAAAAATATAAAATTATGATTTTATTGCCAGTGGTTGGATGTTCAAACTCCCAGCTTCTTGCGCTTCTGTGCGCAAATCAAATGTGGTGGTGTCGCAGTTATTCTTGTTCTGATTGGCACAGTCAAGTGAAAGACGACGCTGCACAAATACACTGTCAATAACCAAGTAGAACCTCAAATGTTGTTATTCTCTCTCTGTATATTATTATTTTAGAGATTTTAACTTGGTTCCTTACATTCAATATGCTTGATATACTTTTCATTTGTCATGTTTCTTTGTAACTGTATATTTATATGACATGTCCAATATCATAAAATGTACAATCCTCTGGACTAAATTAAAACAAATAAAAAAAAAACTGTAGACGTGTTCACAAGACACTGGTACATATGTAGTGGTGCATAAATATTTTCACGTTAACTTCCTGTCTATAACGAACGACTTGGAATGAGGCGGAACTCCATTCTATTGTGGGATACAATTCCTTCCTCCATGGATGCCGCAACCGAACATAACCTTCTAAGAGGCGTTTGGTTCCACATGTTCCGGATGAGACGTACAGTTTGTCAAGGAAATTGATTATTTGTTTGGAATCTGAAGTTTTTTCAGGTAAACATTGATCTTATGCAATTGCGTAGCTTAGCCACGAATTTTAAACTGATATTTTGTACACTTGCGTGAAAGTCTATGAGGGCACAACATGTTTGGTTTCTGCCATCACCAACCAACAAATCAGCATATTTGTAAACAAGTTTTGTTTCCCACAGTACTCTCTCCCTACGGTATGACGTCAGAGGACTTGTACATCAAGCCGCCCATTGTTACACTGAAAAAAATACTTATTAGTCACTGCAAAATATTTTGTTAAAATGGACCTTACCAAATTTTTTTTGTAGTGACTGCAAAAAAATTTTGCGGTCCCCAATAAAGTTTTGCAGTGACTACAAAAATTTTTTGCAACAACTACTACAAAAATTTGGTAGGGTCCATTTTAACAAAATATTTTGCAGTGACTAATAAGTATTTTTTTTTTTTTTCAGTGTAGAGATGGTGAAAAATCACGAGAGTATTTCCTGCTGGCGTATTCTCCTAAAACAAGAGTAGCGTCCGATGTCTTTTATAGTTCACAGGGCCACGATATTTCCGCGAAAAGTATTTAGCCCCAGTTTGTTTCAGTGCCTTACGTGCACATCTGCAGTTCTGGTTCATAGTCAGTGACTCAACCTACCACGTGCCTTAGGGCTGTACCCTGAATCACAGACGAGTCGTGTTGCGGAAACCTTACTGTGACTGGCACATTCATATAAGATACGTTACTTCACAAAAAAAGACGGTTGGCAGATAAATAACACTGAAAAACCATCATTTTAAAAGTACACGTTTTTTGAAAATCAACGTGGAAAAACAAAAAAACAACTAGGAGCAGCACCCTGAATGATGCATTTGTTTAGCGTAATGTTTTGCGCCGCAGTTAAACGTAAGAAGTTTTAAACGAGTACACATAAAACGAATTGACTCAAAACTACTTTTTAAGATTTCAACACACGTGTTTGCTTTTTAGGCGAAACTACTTTAGCCAAAACGATTTTAGGCAAAACGACTTTCGTCGAAATGATGGTTAGATGAAATTATTTTAGACAAAGCAATTTTCTCGGTACGTAATTGAAGTGCTAAGATTTTAGGCAAAATTACTTTTACGCAAAACGACTTTTGGTAAAACGCCTTTAGGCAAAATTATTTACGATGTGCTCCCGTTTAAGCATCAGCGATTGTTCTTCAGAAAAACGTTACTCGAAAAAAAAAAAAAAAATTTGCTCAGAAAATTGGTAAAATCTATTGTCTAGGGTTGCTTTACTATTATTTATTTATTTATTTTTGCAAATTGACTTCGAGAAACTTACCATTTTAAACTGATGTTTTTAGCGTTGAAGACTGCTGGGCTGAGAGCGTGGAGCGTGGAATATACAACGCGCGAAAACACCGGCGAGACGAAAATAAAACCGGTCTGGCGTCGCCGCAGGAACTATTCTGAAACGAGACCAAGGGCGGGAGCGATTTGTCGGCGACGATCCTAATTTACAGCCTTCGGAAATGCACTTGAACGGCATAACCAGTTTTTCCAGCGGAAACGTTAATTTACTAACTTTTTTTTTTTTACGAAATTAATTTTTGTCCTCGCAAAAATACACTGGGGAAAAAAAGGAGCGGGGAGGGGAACTAGTTCGAGCTAGTAGTACGCTGTACAACTTTTATGATTGCGTATTTGCAAAGAAGCTGTGTTAAAATATACTACAGTTAGCCCTCGTTCTATCCGCGTCTATAGGCAGTTCACGATAACTGAGCACTGCATAAAGTTTTCTTTCGGCCGTTTTGCAGCCATCTTTACTATTTTTAATTTGATAACTTTCGTGTTACTTAGGTTAATTCTACTACAGGTTAGAAAGAAAATACGTTTTCTTATGGGACAGCTTGGCACAGGGAAAATTTCTGCCACTAGTTTCGCTTCGATCGCTAAGAGATCAGATAAATAAGAAACCATAGTAAAATTAAATTTAAATAAACTTGGAAATTATATTAGTCATTTAATTAAAAATGAAAGTGAAAATAAACCGATATCGCGTTTTAAATTATCAACTTAACGTGACTTAAAATTCAGGAAAGTTCTGTGATTGGTCAGTTTGGTGCACTAGCGATACCAGCGCTCAAGTGGCAGAAATTCTCCCTGTGCCAAACTTATAACATTGATCTTTCTAACCTGTAGTAGAATTAACCTTAGTGTTACTAAAAACCATTGCAAACGTTTCAACTCTCTTGAAAAGGTTACATATATTGGCTCAATAAAACAAAATTTTAGTTAATTACAAGTTTTGCTGAGTGCTCATATTTCAGTGAACATCCCGTTCAGTCGCTCACGTGTTGTATTCATACATACACCGTAAACAATTTGCGGATTCACTGACCAGTGAGGTCCGCGGTGGCCGAGAGGGCAGACCTCTCGCCTCCCACCAAGGCGATCCGGGTTCGATTCCCGGCGGGGTCGGTCCCCGGATTTTCGCATGTGGGAATCGTGCCGGACGATGCCGTTGGTCGGCGGGTTTTCTCGGGGATCTCCCGTTTCTCCCACCCATTCATTCCGGCGCTGCTCCATACGTACTTCATATCACCCCCCGCCCACCCCTACCTGAAGATATCGATGTTAAGCGCTGACCAAAATCTCTCTCTCTCTCTCACTGACTAGTGGCGTAGCCTCCAAAAGGGGCGGATCCAGCTATTGGTCGTAGGTGGAAGGAGATCATGCCTTGAGAAGAAGAAATAGGTACGCCCCAAGCCAAAACGGGGGGAGGGGGGGATTTGGTTTTTATGGTGAAAAATAATGCTGTTTAAGGAGTTTCCGAACTGAAAAAAAAAAAAAAATTAAAACTTCGCTTGAAGAAATTATGAAATCTTTAAGGGTAAATTATGATTTAAAAGTACAAATCTTTCTGCTGATTAGGTACATTCTTAACTTTCTGCTTCCATGTGTCTCTATAATTATGTTGGCACTTGAAACACATATTATAATTTTAATCTATAACGAACTCAATAGCACAACAAATCGTGGAAACTTGAAATTATAAATTTTTTTTTAATACTACGAAAAAAATATTTTACTACCTATGTCAATAATAAGTATTCGATACATTGCTATAACACAAAATCGTGTAACCATGAATTAATTGTAAATGTTGTACGGTTTGTTATAAAGTTAGATAATACTTTTCAGTATTTTACTTGACATTTATTTAATTATTTTTTGGAGAAGTCTCAGGAGTGGCCATAGCCCCTACGGTCCCCCATCCTTCTGGATCCAACCCTGGCCGCCAAGAATATATTTCTTCTCAAGTAAATTGTGGCTACTCGGTGATACAGTCATAGTACCTTAAAGGAGATACGCGATAACGTGAGCATTGTTGAAGACCGCCATGCCAAAAATAACAATAAAATAAAATATAATTCATTATGACCGCAGACAACTTTTGAATATGGTGCAACCTGTACACTTTGTTTGTTATTTACGTCGCTTTGTTATTTTTGAAAGTTACAGGAAAGTACATATTATGGGAAAAGAAATGTAAGTGACTCGGGTTTGAAAAGTACTTACTTTATCTCGAACCACTCATACATGGTTAGTCCTGCGTTTAGGTTCTTATTTATTATTGGCTAAGCACCCTCCAGGACGTGTCAAAAGACAAGTTGTGAAAGTGACACGAATTTGCAGTCGTTTAAATTCTAGCCTGTCCTCAAACTTTTCAGGTTCCTTTCCATATCACCCTTTCCTAGCAAGATGCGAAACTATAACTGCAGCCAGAACGCTGTTTTAACTTGTTTTACCCTTCGTACGACCCCTGGCTACCTATATCGGTTGTGTTTGTGTTTGGAGCCCAAAATATATAATAGATCGCTAAGGGTCACTTTGACTGGCGTTAAGTAATGCAGTGTCACTAGGGCCCGGTAGTTTTCGCGAAAAGATTTCTGCAGCACTTTCTTTCAGTGTCTTACGTGCGCACCTGCATCTCTGCTATGTGGTCTATGATTGGATGCCGTAACATAAAACGTCTGGAGGTTAAAGCAAAAAATCACAGATGTGTTGTGCCACAGTTACACATGTACTGATTGGCACAATCAAATGAATAATGACTCTGCACAAAAACACTCTGCCAATAATCATAAAGGTGCAGGTGTACACACAAGACACTGAAACAAAGTAGGGACAAAATTCTTTTCGCGAAAACTACCAGGCCCTAAGCATCATATCCAGAGCAAGCCATTTAACTGGTCTACGATGATATACAGTTGTTAATTGTCCTAGCGGACTTTAATCGTTGACCATATAATTTTACTTGTAGAAAGGATTATTGGAGCCTCTGATTATTTGTGAAAAGAATTTTGCAACATTTAGTTTCAATGACTTGTTAGTCTGCAGCTGGATTTCATGGTTTCAAATTGCCGCGTTTGACGCGCGGGAACAGCGGAGCAATAAGAGCCACAGCACCATTCTCGACGATAGGCACATGGTCTCTATTCGCAGCGCGCTAAACTGGCGTGCTATGTTTTCGTGGAACTCTTTTCCCCCTACGGGACTTTATGCGGGGACCCTAAAATTAATTTTTTGCATAGTATGAATTAAGAGTTAAGACCAATACACGGACGTTATGTTACAACATACGGATTCAGGTCGTAATTTAGGAGTTACAGCAGTCTAAAGAGCTGTTTTTAGCCATTCCCAGAGGACCCAAAATCATGTCCACAACAAGTATACTGAATTTTCAAAACGTGCATCTGTAGTTTCAAGTGGGTGTTCTTTTCATAGATAACAACAATAAGAATAAGTTCAGTGGGTTCACGTAAAACGTCTTCGCGTGACACGCCACAACACTGTCCAAATGCTGAATTTAGAAATAAAAATTTTAAAAATATCAAAAATTTTAAAAAATACAAAAAAATAAATGCTTTTTTGTTTTTATGTCAAATCATAACCTACAAATTGTTATATAATGTGAATTTTTTTTTCAGTTTGGAATGTCAGTTGGTTTTAGTGGCGTACTTAAAACCGTAAAATTAAAATTTTGACGTTTATGACTCATTACGCAAAAACTATGAATGATAAAAAAATTTCCTGCGAGGAAAATTTAATCACAATTTATGTATAAAATAAGAAAAAAATATCTGGTATCAATTAAAAAAAACTTAATAAACTGAGGTGAACCGCGCTCTTAAGGGGCCTCCCTAGATAGGATGCTTTTGTGTGTGAGACAGGAGCAGCCGTTGATCGACGTATGTAACGCATTATCGCCTCTCCGCGGAAGCTACTGATCTGCGTGCAGCGTTGTACTATTATCCTTTTTTTTTCCTATGGGACTATAAGCGGTGACCACATTATTTTATTTGTGGCCAGCACAGTTCAAAGTCTAACGCTTATTTCTATAGTTGTGTTTTTCGATCCCGGTAGTTATTTTTACAGGTACGGCAGTCAGGAAATCCAATTTTTGGCCATTTTGAGGAGCCCGATAATTAGGTTGTAAATAAACGTACAGAATTTTCGAAACTATAGCGACATAGTATGAAGTGTGTTTTCTTTTCGTAGCTATACAAATACAATGCGCCTTTAGTAGGACGTCAAAAAAAAAAAAAAGAATAATCGCAACTCGCTGCAACGAATTTCAAGCGCAGGTAGGGCGTCTTAGACTTCTACTCGCAATAACTTTCTTCTTCTCCTTGATGCATTCCAATGAGCAACGTCTCTACTCAAAGACCCACTGCCGACATGAAGTATATCTGCATACATACACTGCAAAAAGTTGGTAGAAAATGTTTTCTACCAAAAATCTTTGTCTTTAAGTATCGTTTAATGTCTACCCCATATTTATGTCCAAAATATTATTAAAAATAATAAATAAATTACCTCAATCGGCGTTGCGAGCACGATTTCAGTAACAAAACCTTTAGTTTTGATTCTAATGTGATGTTTACTACCTTGGTTTCGTATACGATGGCAAAAGACACTCGTGTGTCACATTACGTACAGGAATTATGAAGTAGCATTTCGATTACGATGTGCATTTTAGTTCATGTTTATGTCTAGTGTTTAATATTACTAATACGATTTTCTGTGGGATATTTTATTAGTTCAGTAAGCCTTTCTTTGCACCCTTGAAAGTAATTTTTCTGAAATTCTTTTTGCAGATGAGGACAGTAGTTCAATTGCAGAACACATTTAACCCATTCAGTGCCATCTTTCTACGACGTACATATGTGAAAAATGCTAGCATATCTTTCAGAAATTTGTAATTATTTATTAAAAATTGTAATAACTCAATACCAATAAAAGTAATTAAGTTGGGAAAAATTCTCCTGGCAATTAAACGTTTCCTTAAATCATTGCAATTGTAAACATATATTTTTCTAGAATTCTTTTTAAAACCCTGTAAAATATATTTTTAAAAAAATACAGGACCGATATATCAGTTTCTAGCATTTTTCGCACAAGCAATGAATGCCGATATTTTGGCTCTAGGCACTAAAAGGGTTAATATCATGTTTCTAACATAACAATTTTGGCCATACCGTATCCTCACCATGATAGAACAAATCAAGTTCGCTGGCTGCGTGATTAATATTACTACCATTGACAGATACAAACTTCAGTTACTGTGTAATAAAATGTCAGGTTAGTTTCTTTTTAGACGTACAAGCAGTGAATAGTTTTTTGAGTGGTGAAGTTTTCACCATATAAGTCAAGTTTTTAAATCATCTAACTTTGTGTACACATCAAGCATATAAGAAAATTAAATTAAAAAAAAAAAACAGTTATTTTGTGTTATTTTGCTATCGTCACATTCTACGTGTCATCACTGTAAACACACCTCGCACGTCAACGACTGTCGTATGTTATTGCTAGCGATTCTGAGAATCTTCTTGCACAATACTGAGTGTATTCCCCCCACTCCTCACCGTCCTTTATCTCCTCGACTATTTCTTCCTCAAATCCATTGTCTCCGCGTAAATCGTCTGCGATTACATTTGCCTTCTCTTTCCTGGGTTTTTTGCTTATTACATTGACGACAACCTTGGGTGTTAACTGACTCGTCGGTCATTCCACGCTACTCATTGTCACCACCTTTGTGAACGTATCTTGCACACTAGCCTACACTCTAAATCTGAAAGTGTGAATATTTACTGATCCACGCTGATGGATGGAGCAGTTCCAACAATTTGAATAAGTGAAAATAGTAAAGGTTTAATTAGTGAATATTCGCTGATTTCCTTTAGGGGTGCCAACATCACACAGTATTTTCCAGTTGTTCTAAAATAACAATTTTCACTTATTATACATTCACTAATTAATTTGTGGAATGTTGGCACTCTTTATCGGAATTAGCGAATAGTCACCGATTTCACAGTGGTTTCTTACTGATTCAATTAGTTGAAACTGCTCCATCCATCGGCGTGAATCAGTGAATATTCACTCATTCAGTTTTAGAGTGTAGAAGTACAGAAGCGGTAAGGACGACATTGCACGTGCATCACGCCTCATCTTAACCTCTATGTGCAAGTCAGTGAACTGGCGTGCAAATCTTCGATAACTCACTTCTATGAGACATTCAGAGGCGACTCTATTATTTTATGACGTAATATTAAATATAAAGGTTTGTTGTACACGACGATACCTTCCAAAAGATTCTGTGCCAAGATTTACACACCTTTGAAGGACTACAAAACACCCATTTTCGCAATTTGCGGCAATTAAAAAAAATACTGCAGACGGCCTAAATGTGTATGCACAAGTGGTGTAACGTTTTTTGAATGCAGACGTAACTTACGGACACTGATCAATTTTCGTATAATCTTTTAAAAGCGTTCCAGAGGGGGAAAAACGTATAACTTTATATTTGTATGAAAGAGTGTTAGTTTTTCAGACGTTTCTTGGGAATACGTGATCTTCTTACAAAAAATTATGACTCAGTCAGTTTTCCCATAATGGGATTTCAAAGTAAAAATTTGTTTGTTTTAGTTCATACACCCCACGAAAACCAATCAACATAATGAAACGAAATAATTTACAGTAAAAGTACATGTTACTAGCTAGGGCTTCACGTATTTGAAATCTCATTAAAATAAAGTTTTGTATTTTTAAAAAAATTCTGAAATTTTGAAATTTTTTTGCTATTTTAGAAATTTTTTAATACAAAAATACTTGTATTGGGTTTTTATATGCTTAAAGCCCTAGCCCGTGATATGTACATTTACTGAGAATTATTTTGTTTAAATATGTTGACTGGTTTTCGAGGGGTGTATGAACTAAATAAAACACGCAAATTTTGACTTTGAAATACCATTACGGAAAAACTGGCTGAGCTAATTTTTTTTACTAGGATATTGTACTCCCAAGTAAATTCTGCAAAACTAACAGTTTAATATAAATATAAAATTATGATTTTTTTCCCCCTCTGGAACGCCCTTAACGGACGAAGCTCTGAGCATCGATCGGCGGCCAGAGCAGACGGCCCTCTTAATTTCGCACTTTTAATATCGCTGTCGCATTTGTTGTGCTAGGGAAGCGTTCACTTTATGTAGGTCGAAGTCGTTAGAGAAATAACAAGTAGTTTAATAGGAAAACTGGGAAGGAATTGGCCATGGCTTCTATTACATGTGAATGCTGCGATGGTTCCTTCTAAAGAGAATTGGTGAGTGAGAGAGTTTGATCAGCGCTTAACATCGAGGTCTTTAGCGCAGGTGAGGGGTGACATGAGGTGAGTATGGAGCAGCGCCGAAATGAAGGGGCGGGGGAAACAGGAGATCCCCGAGAAAACCCGCCGACCAACATCATCCGGCACGATTCTTACTTGCAAAATTCCGGGGTTCGACACCGCAGGGAATCGAACCATTCGGGTGGGAGGCGAATGGTCTGACCATTCGGCCACCGCTGCCCCGAAGAGAATTCGTCTCATCGTACTTTTTACCCGCCTAAAGACCATAAAAAAGTAACGCAACTTCTGTCTCTATGACCTGGCTGTCGACAAGACGTCTGAGAAGTACAACCTACAACATAACTATAGGTGGTTCAGGATAAAGTGAGCACTTTTTAAACCCTAGTTACTTTTTCTTATCAGATAATTTGTAGTTTCTTACCACTTTTTAATGTCGCTAAATAAATCAGTCAAAGTAACAATCGAAGTGTATAGATTGTATCGAACTCCAAAGTTTATGGCTGAGGTCAAAATAAATATTTTTTTAAAATTATTATACTGGGCAAGATGGTATTCAATAGGAATCACTTAATCGCGAACTACCTATACCTACACGGCACCATATTGGTGGTTCGTGCAACTCGATCTCGCCACACACGTGGTAGTTTCGCTTCTGTAGGCTCACGTATTCTGTGAGCTGGATACACTCGGGCGTCGAGCAGCAAATATTTACGTTGTCAATTCGCGTGAGAGTCCTTCAGCGAGTGTCAAAACAACCGTGATCTAACCGCTCAAATGAAACAGACGAGGATGCTGTTTGATGTGTAACCCACCACGGAGCCGCGGCGGGCTACTGTAGCTCCTCTGTACACGAATCAAGCGGTGTATATGACTGATCTCAACACAACTGCCTTCCTATGTACTTACATCCTCAGGGCTGACGACCAAACGAAGGATAACAGCCAAGCTATACGGTCAACACAAGCATTAAGGAAAAAAAAGACAGCTGTCAACTGAAATATATTAATTTTTTAAGAGTACTTTACAATCGGCACGTGAACTGTGTTACAGTGATACAGCGTGTTAGGAGAAAGTCTATAAAGAGATACTAAACATGCGTTCGATAACTTTATATACAAAAAGAAAACGTTCTTAGAAACTTGGTTTAAGGACGTTGGACCCGTAAAAATTCAAAATTTTATAATTGTGCCAAACACTGGTCAATTTTTACACTTTAGATGACATGTCATTTCCCCTAATAAGAAAATTAGGTCGCATAGTTTTAGCATAATCACCTATCAAAGTCGCAAAATGCCAGCTGCGGTGTAGCCAAAATAATAAAAAATAATTAACTTGCAGAAACAAGATATTTTATGTTAATTCTTAATTATGTGCGCTTCTTCAAGATACTTTTGTGTGAACACAACGCGATACGTTTTTGCATTTTTAAAAAATTTATGAAAATTAATAAATTTTTGCATAATTTTGACTTTTGGCTACTACTGAAATTTTCAAAAATAACTTTTGTCAATCGTGTCGTAAAATGCATTGATACACTGACTGTCAGTTACTGTAATTTTTAATTTATTAGTTAATTACTTTTTTGATTTTGGCAACACCGCGATAGCTTTGGTGAGTGATTATGCAAAAACTATGGCGCCTAATTTTTTTTATTTTGAGAAATGACGTGTTATCTGATGTACAAAAGTTGAACAGTGTTTGGCACAAATATAAAAAAAAAAATTAAATTTTACGGATCCAACGCCCTGGCACAAAAAAAATTGCTTTTCCCGGCCGCTTTCACGTAAAAAATATCAGCCGGAATCGTAAAACGCAAACAGAAAACCATGCGTTAGACTTTACTATTCACTTTCCATAATGAAATAACAGAGCCCGTGCTTAAAATCACATTGTAAAATACCAACGCTCGAAACACTGCAAGCCGTATTTGAACCTCGCACATAGAGGCGACACGATTGTTGACACTCGAGGCAGTCTAGACCTTATCACCTGATTGTTTCCGTACCTCAGACGTGGCATCTAGCGCCTTCTGTATAGGGCTCTTGAATAAAATAAATTTGACTTTCATTACTACAATTCTGGCTACATTACATAACACAGTTTTTTTGTTAGAATTGGCAGAATTTCTCCTGTACTTTTTAGTCTTTTTAAAAACGTATATAAACAATGATTTAATATGATTTAAATAGTAAAGACTAGTCGAGCATTGATTACATGCCTCGTAATTATTATTAATCCACAGTTTTACTACTAGTATTTATCTATGGCACATATCTAAAAGAATAAAATTGAAATTTCTTTCCTTGCAGTAACATCGCTATTGAGTACATTAAATTTTTGTGGGACCGCCATTTACTTCTTTAGTCTGCATCTTACTGTTTTATTTTTTAACTACGTAAACCTCTTCATAGTTGGTACCATTCTGGTTTTTGACAGCTATGTTAGCAGTCCTGTGTGAAACAACGGTCACCCCTCCCCAATTTTAATTCGGCATTTGATTATTTTTAACGAACCAACTCAGCTTAATGCAAACTGATCAGTATTTAAAAAATAAATGTTTTCTAATTAAAAGTTGTTTACATGCCAGTCTTCATATAATTCCTAAAATTCTTACACGAGACACATTATAACTACATACAAACCAGCATTCAAAGCAGTAAGTTGGCAGAGTATACGGGTTCTGCGCAGATCGGAGCAAGATGGGTATAAGAGAAATTTATTTATCAAGGCCACATCCTCTGCAGGGATAGTTGGCCCTCTAATTAGCACACACGGGCTCTGGTTGGCCGCTCAACTTCGTTTCCGCTCCTCCCCTATCCCCCTAAGGGGCGTGGTCAATAACCACAGAACAGGAAACCCCTTAGGGAGGAGGGAAAGGGCAGGAACGAAGTTAGGTCACCAATCAAAGCTCGAATATGCCAACTGGCCATCCATCCAGAGGGCTTGGCCATGTTAATAAACTGCCCCTTATGTCCTACTTGCCCGATCTAATTCGGAACCGGCGTGCTCACCTTACTGCAGTACTACTGAAAACAAAAGGATACTCTTTCTAGCAAGAGATATTTTAACTGTGTGAGTGGACATTTGTTTACATGACTTTGATTTTGACACTTATAACGTGGAAATTGCGTTTTAGTAGGGCCATGAACTTTTCACGAAAAGAAATTTTCCCCAGTTCGTTTCAGTGCCTTACGTGCACTTTTACAGTTCTGCTTCTTAGTTAGTGATTGGATGTTTTAATTCTCGTGTGTATTGAGGTTCTACCTGCAATTAATGGATGTGTAGTGATGCTTTTAACTATAATTGTGATTGGCACAGTCAAATGGGAGACGTCACCACACAACGACATGCTGCCAATAACCATGAAGAATAGCTGCCGATGTGCACGTACGGCACTGAAACAACCTAAGGGAAAAATTCTTTTCGCGAAAAGTTCGTACTTATGTGTAATTTTTGTTGTTGTTTACCACGTGTAGGAAAGGCACATGTAAGCATTTAAAACATTTATGAAAATTGTATGCTTTCAGAAGTCATATACAAACACAAAAAAAATTGGAAAATACTAGAAAATATAGTTGGCCAACTTTGTGAGCAAGTATTTTACTTGGAGAAGGGGGAGGAAAACAGAACACAAAGTAGAAGAAACATATAAAAGAATTATTTACAACAGTAAGCATGTGGTGACCAAATATCGCTCTACAGCAAATATAAAGTTTAAAAAAACCTTCATATTAATTGTTAGTACAATTAAAAAATTAAGTTTTCTGGCAAGCAATATTATTTAGCTTTATACAAAATACTTTTTTAACAGAAATCTTAGCTTTTAAAAAAACTACTGCTATTTTCCATAAAATTAAAAGATTAATAATGAAGCACAGGATGTTTACGATGTCTTGTTATACACCAGTAGTAATAAATGCACGTGGTCTATGGATGGTGTAAAGGTGGAGCTATTGTGTAGTATGTTGAAACATAACCTTAAACATCCAGTGGATTCATTTGGGCTCCACCATATTAATGATAGAGAATAATTTTTCGCCATATTCTGTAGGGCATCTTCCAAAGCATTTGTAGGGTTATACGATGCAGGAGAAAACAAGTCACACCACTTGTTTTAAAATTATACTTGGTTTCGTTGTGCTGCTGTGCAACACAATCCTTTATGAAACCCCAAAGGTAATTATCGCATACTCAAAATTCTGGAATTTGAGGAGGCCATTCAAGTGGAGCAGCAAGCACTGCTGATCTTCGTCAGAGACAACGATTTCGAAAGACCTCAGATAGGTAGTCCCTAACAACAACTGCATGATTCAGAATAGGTACCAATTTATTCCAGTTGTGGCACGAATCAGGTTTGCAGCATGTCCAAATACGACGTCTGGTTCACTGTCCCGTCAAATAAATACGGTCCAAACAGATGTCGACTGTTCATTGAAGGCCATATCATGACATGCGGAGGATGGTGTTTCAATTCCTCGACATAATGTGGATTTTCATTGGACCAGAGCACAACAATTTTGTGATCGCTCAGCAGCGGTAGATGGCACACTCATCACTGAAGATGACCTTTCCATATTTTGGGATTATGTCGAAAGTCTGCAGTATCAATGCACATACATCTCGTTTGCAGGTTAAATCATTACCTAACTCCTCAACGGATATCGGGCGATATGCATGAGGCGCAGCTAGTTATTCGTGTGTGTATATGCAGTGTCATTCATGGTATTCCAAGCTTCGCTCATCGTTTGTGGAGCTACTTTTTTGGTGACCTGATTACAGATGCCTCGACCACCTGACACTGTTGCACTCTGTTTGATGGTCTTTCCATTCTTGGTTTATCTTTGATGTTGCCTGATTCGAAAAGTTTATGTTCCAAAAAAGCAAAAGAGTCTGTTTTGGTGGCGACTCATTATGGTATCGTTTTTGAAATCGGTGCGCACTTCACGAAGTGTCTTCCCAGTATGAGCAAATACCCTAGAGGCTAACACCAGACAACTCTATGCAAATACTAAAAGTAAGCTTATGAAAAATAACCTAGCGATATGAGATGAAACAAACACATTTTTTATATTATTTTTGTATAATAATTGTATTTTATTATTTTAACATGTTTTATGTAATTTGTACGTTTTTATCGTACTGCTATTATTTTATTTTCTCCATGGAACGAAAATATCTTATACATAGAGGAATTTTTACAGATTTATTATGTTAGCACTGTAAATATCAAAATCAATTACATGTAGGGTGCTGTTCTCTGGTGGTTTGACGAGATAACACGATCAAAATTCTCGCCAAAGCACTCGAGCTGTCCGGTATTGGTTTATAGTGTATTTGATATGAAGACATTCGTGTACCCAGACATTCGTTACAATCCTGTGTTCAAGACTGAAGTCGCTGGTATCACACATAGTTTCAGTTTCTTATTTGTAAAATAGCACAGTACATGCCGTAAATATCATAAATCCACTTACATTACTTGCATTTATTTTAGAATGGTAAATAAAGGGGTAGCAGGGCATTGTGGATTCTGTATACTAAATACAAACACATATTTTGTTACCATTACAGTATGCATAGTTTATTTCTAAATTGTTTTTGGGACAAAGCTACTTTGGAACGGTTCATATTCAAACACGTTTTTAACATGTAAACCGGCAAGACACCGAGGAAGGCGGCGACTTTAAAATTTAAATTGATAGCCGTGTGAACTCCTTTTAAACAGCTGTACGGTCACACTGTGCAGTACTGCAGTGCAGGCAGACAGATTCAGGGTAGCCAACCCTCAGGTTTTTCCCTCTTCTCGTTTCTTGTTAGCCTCCTTTCCCCTCTCCGCCTCAGCCCTTGCACCAACACTACCGCTTCTCCTCGTGACGAGTGCTGAGTGATTGTGCTACCAGCCCCTGTTTATCACGTTCTCCCGTCTCCCCCACACGCCCCCCTTTCCCCGTAGTATTCCTTTCCTTGTCATTCCATTCTTTTTTATTCTCAGCCGAGTCCAGAAATACCCTCGCCGGAGCTTGTCGACTTGCACGCAACTTGGTAAGGCAACTAGCACGACCGCCCCTCATCGATGCACCGCAGAACAAAAGAACCAATCATCCGGCGCGATGTATTACTGTGGCGGGAAGGTCATCACCTTCCCCAGCTTCATAAGAGCAACTTTAGGCCCTGCATACAGGCATTAAGGGTATTCACGTGCAAAAACGCACAATTTTATATTTGTACGACATAGAGTTAGTTTTACAGACGTTACTTGTGACTACATTTTCCACTTGTGGAAGTTTTTTAGCTCTCATAGTCTTCCCATAACGGCATGTCAAAGCCAAAATACGCAAGTTACGAGAACATGCTAATAACAAAAACTGAGATATGGGAATTAAATAATTTATACTGAAATTAGATGTTATGGGTTATGCGCTAACAGATTCAAAATCACATAGTGCAATTCATTTGTGTATTAAAAAAATCTAAAAATAACGGATATTTCTTTATGTATGAAATTTTTTTTTAAAATAGAAAGGGACTTGGTTGTGTAGTTTTAAATCTTTTAGCATATGGCCCATACTATATATTTTAAGTGTCAGTTATGTCATTTGAATAATTCATTTGGTTTTTGTTATTAGCGTGTTCCCGTAACTTACAAATTTTGACTTTGACATGCCGCTATGGAAACAATATGAGAGCTGAAGAAGTTTCACAAATGGTAATTATAGTCACAAGTAACTTCTATAAAACTAACACTGTGTCGTGCATATATAAAATTATGCACTTTTACCATGTGAACGCCCTTAAGGGCTTGTTCCTTAGTTTTGTAGTGATTTAGATTTTTTTTTTTTTTTTTTTTTGCTACGTAATACTCATATCAAAATTTTGCTCCACAGTTTTGAAACAAATACGTCATAATTTGTAGCTGAACTTTTTTTTTTAGACTTCGTCACTGAAAGTGCCACGTTTCTTGTCGTGAAAATAAGGTAAAATGAAGCAAAACACTTTTTTTTTTTTTTTTTTTGCTGACGAATGGTACTTCATTTTTAAAAATGCATCCACAGTATTTGTGCATCGTGTGACTGCACATTGTATAAAAATTTTCAAAGATTTTGGTTAAATAATATTTGAGTTATTGTCACCAATCTGAAAAAAAAAAAAAAAACTACGGAACAAGCCTTTCAGCTGGATTCACAACAACATTTAACGTATGCATGTAGACATGTACGTAAGGGTATAGGATTGGATTCAGAACTCCAAAGAATCTAATTTACACCAAAAAGAGGAAGTATTTGATAACCATTATTAAAATTAAATTTAGTTTACCATTCTCACTGTTACTTTTAAGATGGATTCATAACCACCACTTAGCATACGTAGCGTAACAGTAGAATGTTAATCAACTCTGTTACGTACGCACGCAAGCTACACGAGGTTGTGAATGCTTGCATGCAACCTCAGTGTTTCTACTTTTATGCATACGTACGTACGTACGTATGTGGTTGTTGTGAACCCAGCTTTAAGGAGAGATTTCATCAAATAATGTAATCGTTTTAATAATTTTATTATTTGTACGATATATGGTTTGTTTTGTAGAGCTACATTATAATTGTTATTTATAGAGTTTAACATTTTTTTATCTTTCATAGTTTTTATAACGGCATTTCAAAGTACAAATTTGCATAAAATGGTTTTATACTTATTTTGAGAAATGAAATAATTCACACTGTAGAACGATGTAAAGAACTACGCCAAGACGTGCGTAAGAACCACACTAAATATTTTTGTTGTATTAAAAAAATTAATTTGAAATTAAAAAAAAAAATTCAAATTTTCTGAAAATTTTTAAAACTGCAACAAAATATTTGATGCGGTTTATATACATGTCTTAGTGTAGTCGGAAACATTGTTCTTCAGTGTTCGTAATTTCATGTGTCAAAGTCAGCCGGTTTTCCTGTGTAGTATAAAACCATTGTATGCAAATTTAGATTTCAACATGCCATTATACAAAAACTACTACAGTAAAAAAAAAACAGTCACAATGTATGCCTACAAAACCAAACCAAATCTCGTACAAATATAAAAATTACTAAACTATTTAAAATTTCTGTGTACCACCCCTGTAAGGACGTTGCCTACTTGGAGTCGCGGCGAGAGCAAGAATGCGGACTTATATGTCAATTTATATAAGGTGGGACTCAGCTGTAGATAAATTACCACGCGATCTCAAAAAGATATTTGATGTAAATAAAATATATTTAAGAAGAATGTTAAATCACATTTAATAGACAAGTAATTGTACTTTAAAGAAGAATTTCTAATTGATTCACTTATTGCATGGTTAGTTATGAAAGTGTATATGGTAAACTTCGTATGAAACAGTAATACTGTAGAATTGGAACAACGTGACATTTTCCACCGCCGAGTGGTTCTTTCACCACTAAATGGGCTATACGGAATTAAAATTAATAACTCAGCAAAAACCTTTTTCTGCATTCAGGCGAGTAAAATACTGCTACGAGGGTATAAGTTATTAAAAAAATTAATAATTCGAGTGAGTATTTTCGAGTGTTTAGGAAGACCACACCCAGCCTCGTGGGAGTGTTGTAAGGTATGCTGTACATCGCGAAGTGTGTACAAATTCAAGAGTGGCCTATTAGAAGTGACATCACACTCGTGCCTCGCGACTACCGATAGTCAACTCATGAATTTGTACAGACGTCAGTAAGTACATCTTACCTTGCAACACACACACTCCAAGCCACTGGTCACGCCCTTAAATAACCTCGTGATTTTATGACA
>PNEQ01006012.1:19078-61216 GCA_003012365.1 Medauroidea extradentata
CCCTAAAATCGTGTTCAACATTATGTAGCCATAGTATGTCCAGTCGCCTCAAGGAAGCTAGAGTTTTGTTCTGTGATGATCCAAATACATTTAATGTGTCTTACTTGTATGTATGATATTTTTAAATATTCTGTAACAGTAAACAACCACAGTTTTGAGATGGCTGGCATGTTTTGCAACCCTTTAAATCACATAAGGCTCTCAGGGCTAAGTACATGAAATTACGAAGTTTTTATACAAGTACATCTGTCATGATAAACTGCTAACACCGACTAAATACGTTAAATACTGTTAATCTTGTAATATTTATGTGCATATTGATGAATAACCTATGTTGTGTTTTACTTATTGTGTTGTAATCGTAGACTAGTACTAGAAATTCATAAGATTTTTTTTCTGTTAACCATGTTTTAGCTAGGCACTAGTATAACTCATTTTTTTCGTCTATGTTATTGTTATTTTTTTTTTAACAGTGTTAGTTGTAGAATGTGTGTAGTATATAGGTTCAGTGTAAGAGAAGGCAAATTGCCTTAACAGTGCCAAATAAAGACGTTTTATTATTATTATTATTATTATTATTATTATTATTATTATTATTATTATTATTATTATTATAAGGGCCCTCCACCCAAATAAGTTTCTAAATACGTCACTAGATCTTACAAATGAAAAATTATACGTAAATTGATGTAGTGACTGAGAGGTACGCCAATAGCTCTCCTCGGTTAAACACTTCATTCCGATAACCTCGACGTCCGCTTAAGTCCTGTAATTTTTCGGCGGGAAAGCGCCCCCAGTGTCCTCCAACTTTCAAAACATCCTCCAACCAATGGGAGCACAGAACCATTTAACTCCGTCCCTTGCGAGATGAAAGCCGTGCCACATTTGACCATCCTTCATTCGATTCTTTCTTTCATCTCATGTGCTCCCCTTACACACGTGTTTTAAAAGCACTTATTTCAATTAATACTAAATGCGTATTGCAAAGTAACATTAATATAGGCCGTATCGAGACTGAAAATAATACAGGGGATATAATTATGACATATGAAAAGCCACATAGAACTGTATATATATATATATACTACAGCTCTGAAACTACTAAAGCTCTGAAGTAGACAGTGCCCTTAAGAATGATCACGTGGCAAAAATGCATAATTTTATATTTGTACGACATAGTGTTAGTTTTATAGACTTTACTTGGGACATTTACTACTTGTGAATTTTTTTTTAGCTCTCACAGTCTTCTTATAGTGGTATGTCAAAGTCAAAAATTGCAAGTTACTGGAACATGCTAATAACAGAAACCAAATGACTTACGCAAATGAAATAATTTACACTGAAATTAGATAGTATGAGCCATATGGCTAAATAATTTAAATTCACATAATGCAATTCCTTTGCATTTAAAAAAAAAATTCTGAAAATAACATTAATTTTCTTTATTTATAACCATTTTTTTTTTAATAAAAGGGACTTTGTTCAACTTTCTTCAAACTATACCCCTATTACTTTAAAAATGCCGTTCGCCAATATAAATCATGATTTCCAAACTCCTCAAAAGTGATAAATATGACATTTTCGCACTACTACAGCTGAAAAAATATCAACCGTAATCGTAAAACAAAATCATTGAAACCTGCATTGGACTTTACCACATACATTCCACAAATAAAATAACAGGGTCATCGCTTGAAGTCACATTGAAAAACTGTTTCTACGAAAACACTGCACGCTTGTTTAGTACTCCGCGCCTAGAGGCGATTAGGTGTTTGACGGACGTTTCATGTTAGACTTTCTGTCGTCTCCGTTTCCATGCCTCTAACGTAAGAAAAAGCGTCCACTAACTCTTGAATACACGATTTTCTTGAACTTTAGTGATTGCTTGACTTTTGAATTTCGACAATCGGAAGGAAGATTTTTGTCGTGAAGGTCTGAAGGCGCAAGTTGCACTTGTCCAGACGAGAACATCTTCTCCAGACCCTCCAGAAACTAAATACATGTCTTCCTTTCCATTTTTTGTCTATTATCGGCAGGGGCAGAAGGCTGGCGGCGGAAAAGGCCTTGCCGGAGAGGGGTGAAGAAGAGACAGAGAGGAAGAAAAACAGAAAGAGAGAAAGCGAGATCGATCACGTCTGCCCTTCTCGCTTCTTCTCAGAAAAAAACTGAGCACGTTGCATGTTGGCTACAGGAAGGGAGGAAAGAGGTCTGGAGTTT
Source organism: Medauroidea extradentata (assembly GCA_003012365.1). Classification (NCBI taxonomy): domain Eukaryota; kingdom Metazoa; phylum Arthropoda; class Insecta; order Phasmatodea; family Phasmatidae; genus Medauroidea; species Medauroidea extradentata. Next base: position 21,296 of record PNEQ01006012.1, read on the forward strand.
TCCTCGATTCCTGTGCCTGCCAGACGCCATGCACCCTGGAAAAAGAAAGAGGGGGAGAGGGTAAAATGAGATAAAAAACCCACGCCGCCTGTGAAGGGATAAGGGGGGAAGAGATGGGGGCCCATAGGAGTCACATGTGTTGCTAGCCTAATTTGGAACCTGCTTCGGGGAAACACATGTCTCGCCACAAATACAACCGCGAGGAAAATTGCCCCTCCCCCTAACCCTTCGTTCTAGAGCCGACACACCGGCCACTTTTCAGCCGTTTGGAAAGAGGAATTACCTCGTGGCAGTTGGCAACACCGAGCAAACGCTGCACTGTTCATTCGCTACGTGAGATTCCATTAGTGTATTTCTGGACTGGGCCCGTGTAGCTAAGAGAGTGACAAGCAATTTTCGGGAATACATTTTAGGTATAGCTGCAATTCAAACTCTCTTTGTTTCTACAGTTTTTGGGATGGTTATTTTTTGTAAGCTTAAACGAGAGCAGATATAGAAGCATTTGCTAAAACTCAGTGCTTTTTGAGTGCCTGTCTTTAATGTAATACTACTATTTTCGTCCCAGTATAATTTTTTCTTTCTTTTTTTTTTCAATTGTGTCAATTGTAGCACTTTTTAGTGATGTCTAAAATGTTCGGTGTAAGAGAAGGTAGAATTGTCTGGAGTCTTCGCCGGTGTCGAATTTCCACCTTTGATACGTGGGAACAGCGTAGTGATAAGAGCCAGTGTCCCACGCTAGACGAGAAGCATATCGCCTCTATTCACAGCGCGCCAAACTGGCGTGCAAGGTTTTCGTTCTAGTCTTTCGGTGACCACAACATTTTACTTTTGAATAGTATGACGTAAAGACCAACACGTGCCTCTCGCTTTGCACCTTACGAATTCAGGTAATATTTTCGGAGTTACAGCAGTCTAAAAGCCCCGTTTTTTTTTTTTTTTTGCCATTTCAAGAGGCCCAAAAATCATGTTTCTAACAAGCGTGCTGAATTTTTGAAAACATAGAAGCATGCTTTCAAGTGTGTGTTGTTAAAATAATACACGTGACACGCTGCAACGCCGTCCATACGCCAGTCGAGAACTCTCTTGTGCAAAATAAATGACTTTTTATTTAATTGTATACTAAAATTGAACCTTTTTAACAGGGTTGCCATATCTTTGACCGTGGACTTCTACTAGAGATGGCTACGGTCGTTTCCTTCGCGCCATTGTGTCTCTACCATGAGCTTCGCGGAGCGCGAGTAGAGAGCATGTAGCTATTAACGCGGGCGCCAACCCTTCCCCTCACCCCCCCCCCCCCACACACACATCAGCTGCAAGTTACTAACCATCTGCCGAAAACGAAGTCGGCGACGGTGCTAGCAGCAGGGTGGGGTTATTTATACGCCTACACGTCGAAGTCGCTGGGACAGCCGCGTCGTGACGAGTGACATACGAAACGATACGCAGGGTTATGGACTACGTTCTCCACTACACAGTGACGTGGGTATGTTGCAAAGTATGTTGCACTTCGCTACGTCTTACAAATTCGCAGGGCCGGATTTAAGGGTTCGCTCTTTAGTTTTGCAGTGGTTTCGAAAATATTTTTTTAAACACAAATTACCAGTAATGCATATATCAAAAATTTATTCTAACAGTTTTAACACCTATACATAGAGACACTGGAAAATCGCGGGAATAGTTGGGTATTTGCTAGGCTCCAACATGCTGTACATAACACTGAATGTTTCGTATTGACATTGGCTATGGTTTATTTGAAGCACTGTTTCTCTCTTCAACAAACCCAGTTAGAACGATACAGCTTGAACACACAGCGTATGTGATTTGCCAGAAAACTGTTCACACGTGTCATGGTTAATATATTACAGTTTATTGGAGACTATCTTAAACATTTTCGCGATTTTCCAGTGTCTCTACCTATACATCGTTTGTATCTGATTTTCTGTTGCAATACACCAAACAGATTTTTAGTTTCGCCCCATAAATATCACATATTTTGCTGTCGAAATAAGTCAAAATGAAATAAAATAATATTTTTTCTAGTAAACGGTACATTATAAAAAAAAATTTGCTGTGCCAAAATTGTGTATCGTATAACTGTACACAATGTCAACATTTTTAAAAGCATTTCGATATAAAATATTTGAGTTATTTGCAATTGTTTGAAATAAATGAAAGATCATAGCCTTCTTCCGGACTGAAGCGTCCCCCCCCCTTCCCCAAATTGCGTTGAACATTATGTAGCCATAGTATGTCCAGTCGCTTCATGGCAACCTGAGTTTTGTTCTATGATGATCCAAATACATATAATGTGTCATAATTGTGTGTATGTTATTTTCAGTGTTTAATGTTCTGTAACAGTAAAGAACCACACTTTTGAGATGGCTGGTATTTTTTTTTTTCAATCCATAAAATTAAGTAACGACCCTCCCCCCCACTCATTCCAAAAAAAAATATGTTTCTAAATCCACCACTGCAAATTCGAGAGTTGCCTATTAAATGCGACATCACACTCGTGCCTCGCCACTATCGATAGGCAACTAATGAATTTGTACAGACGTCAGTAAGTACATCTTACCTTGCAACACACACACGCCACTGCCACTTCCGTATTGGCTGGTTTGTACAGTGTGCTCATCCGTTCTGCGTACGCGCTAGTCGCGATGCAGCACCGGTTTTTTTTTATTGCAGTTTCCTAACCTAACATATCCTCTGAATTAGACCATTGGTTGCTAGTATTTTTAACTAATCTAAGCTAATTTAAACTAACGTAAACAAATCGAAACTTATTGTCTTAGGGAACGAGAGAATAAACTACGCTAGGACGTATTAAGGCCGGGTTTTAGTAGCTATTTTGAATATATTATTTTTCACTTTTTTACATTACAGACATAGTGACAGATCTGATAAACATATAGGTCACAATTAACCAAGTAAATTATGAATATAAAAAATTGTCACATTGAATGCTACGTAATTATACGTTAACAGCTAGATCACAATGTCAGAAACGCAAGGTAATTATACTTAACATTTTTGTTATTAGAATTTAAAAAAAACTTAAACTAAATATGGTGACTAAGCCGATGCTAAACGAAATTGAACAGCCAATATGAAGAGAGGGAAAACAAGAGCCCAGAGACGTATTTCAAACGTTAGGCGAGGAGGAACGGAAGGTGCACGTCTGTGTGCTAAACGTTGACGATGGCGGTAAATCCTAGAACGAGAGGGTCGCAGCAGCCTATTAGCATGCATCCGTTTCTCGTTACAATAATGTTAAATCTCCTACAATGCGACAATTCCATACATTCTGATCCATCATCTTTTGTAAATACAATAACGTTATTATTTCTTTGGCACACCTTCGAAGCGTACAGTAATGATTAAATATGATGGTTTATCGCGGGAAATCTTGACTGTTATGCTAAGTTTCAACACAAGTTCAGCTTACTAAAAGATGACTTACTGTCGCTTGTACGTAGATATGTTGTCCTATTTGACTAAGAAAATAAGAATCCCGCTATTGCAATATTTTATGCCTATTATTAGTATGCAGACAGCTACGGTTTATACCATATCCGTCTTTAGTAGAAGGCCGCGGCCTTAGATCTGGCAACCCTGGCAGGAAGGGTCATTTTAACACTTATTTTGTCTCGCCAACATCAGTAGCTTCCCCTGATTCGCCGCTATGTAGGGCACAACAACGAATCAGGTACATCCATTGCCTTTGGAGAGTTAAATTAAAGTGTCAATTTGATCCTTCCTGGCAGGGTTGCCAGATCTAAGGCCGCGGCCTTCTACTTAAGACGGTTATGTTTATACCATCCAATCCTACATGTCACAAGAAACTACAGTGTTTTCAAGGGTATGTTGGCACAAAACATTTTTGCGATATACCATCATTTCTATCTACAGATTACAGTATTGTCGTTATATCCCTATTACATCTTAAAGACTGGGTCTTATTAAAAAATCATCGCTGTCTTACTTCCGTTGTGAATCTCGAGATAACTCCCATATTTAATTTTCATGTGGTATAATTCCACCTAGTTTATCTAGTGCACGAAAGAAATAATTAGAACCAGTGATTTTCAATGGAAAGAATTTTGCACCAACCAGCATCAATGCCTTACGTGCACATTTGCAGCTTTGCTTCATGGTTATCGGCAGTGTCTTTGAGCAGAGATGACGCACATTTGACTGACCCAATGAGAAGGTTGTTACTGCAATACCACTCGTGTGTGATTTGTCGGTATAACCCCAACTCATTTACCACGAAGCAGAGCTGCGGATGAGCACCTAAGGCAACGAAACAAGGTTTTGCTACACTCTTTTCACAAAAAAAAAAACAGGCTCTAGAAATACTAGTGCTACAGTACTAGTACGGAATCATTAACACCTTTTTTTTTCTCCGCTAAAATTTGAAATTGTGACTAAATGTGTTCGGGGGGGAGGGGGGGGGAATAATCGTAGTTTTATATTTGTATCAAATAATGTTAGTTTTGCAGACGTTACTTCGGAGTATACATATTTCCCTGTTTAAAAAAAAATAGTTCAGTCCGTTTCTCATAATTTTACTTCAAGGTCAAAATTTGCACGTTTTTAGTTCTTATAAGCCGCAAAAAAAGTGAATATAATAAAATGAAAAAAATTCACATTGAAACTACTTGTCACGGACTACTTACTGCCTGACATATTTCCAAACTCATTACAAAAAAATTTTGTAAAAAAAAATTTTCAGAAATTTTGAATATTTTGCCTCTTTTACTGCCGTGCGATACTCAGAGCTTTGGCCGTTAGCAGATTATTCTAAAACTGTTCAACGTACACGAGTGACATCTGCTTAGGAGTAACCTTTAAGGTTGGAGTCGAGTCAAATTACGTGTAGTTATGCAACCATTAATACGGTAAGTGCATAATTCCATAAAAATTGCTCCAGGAACTGCCAGAATAATCCGAAATGATTTATTTAAAATAAAAGTAAAAGAAGAATGTGTATAACTTATTACAGTTTAAAATAAACTACTGCAACAGAGTTTCTTCATGTATCAATAAATTAACAAACAATGAAAATTTGAATTTCTGACCTAAGGGTTAGTGGATTTCCAGGCTAGATCCGTTACAAAGAACGTTACACTTGTGTAGAACGATTTCAGGTTTACCACTACTGAGCAAAGCATATTTTCTAGCGGCCGAAAACAAGAACATTGGCGTTTTACTTTATATTTGTAAATGTTGACGCCGAATAATTTAAAATGTATAAATAAGAGTGTACATAAGTACTTTGTTATTAATAACACGTCATAAACTGATAGGGTCATCGCTGAAAGTCTCATGCAAGGACGTAGTGGGTGAGAAGATTTCGCGCAAGTTCAGTGACTTGCGACTGGAGGCTAGGATGAGGCGTGATGCGTGTGTTATCTGCTCCTTATCACTTCCGCACTTCTAAGCTTCTAAAGCGCTAAATACGTTTACCCAGACGGCCATCTATTGCAGTGGCACAACAACTAAAATTCTCAAAACAATTTCTCAAAGATCATCCACATTCTTGCTTTCAAAAATTGTAGCAATTCTTCCTGAAAATATAAAAAATAATAATATAAACAAGAAAATATATATTGATCGATGGTTAAATAACTTAACTGATGATGAGTTGTCTTTAATCTTAAAGTAGTAGTTTTACTTATTTAATTATTTTCACATTCTTTTTATTTCAAATTGTTAAATACAATCTGTATCCACCAAAAAATATTTTTTTTTTGTATTTCATTTAGCATTCAATTTTTGTTCTCAAATTAATTTATACCAGATGACAAGTTTTATTACATAATTAACCGCAGCTATAGAAAATAATTTGTCTAGTAGCACTCACACACAAGCTTTGCTTATGTGAGTGTGATGTCTTCCAATATATAAAAAGTATTTATGTAAAGGGCTGTAATCGATGTATGGAAATAAGAAATTATTATTATATTATAAAAGGGGCAAACGTAATAATTTAATATTAAAGAAGTTACTATACTATCTTCGATACTAAGAGCTTTGCCTTCATAAAATGACTTTAAATTACATATTATAAATTCTAAAATAAAGAACATGCAACATTGTTGTGTGTAGAGAGGTGAAATGTTTAAGGTTTGCACCTGTTTCAAAGATTCAGAGGGGGCTATATACTTTTTCCTCATCTTATTGTTGCGCCCTTGGGGGCCGATTAAATATTGCTTTTTTACGGATGTAACGCAAAATTTCCTCCTACGTTACGTCTAGTTGCGCTGCATTGGAATTAAATATTCAAATAATGCCACATAGGATCCGTTTAACTTGCTCTGTAGTTGCGTTGTGCTGTGTCGGTGCAAATAGCGGGTGGCGATATTTAATAGACCCCCTGATCTATTGCTCTGCAATATGTACAGCTGGTGATTTTTTGGTGGAAAGAATTATGACACACTGTGTTTCGATGCCTCATGTGCACATCTGCAGCTCTGCTTCATGATCTCTGGTTGAATGTTTTTAACTCTCAACGTCTTGGGAATCTACTCGGATGTCACAGACGTGTGGTGTCGCAGTAACCACATTCTCATTGGTACAGTCAAATGAGCCACGTCTCTGTACACATACACTCTACCAATAGCCACGAAGAAGAGGTGCATTTGTGAGAGTTATGCATTGACACAAAATGTTGCATAATTCTTTTCATCAAAAATCACCAGCTCTAGCAATATTCCTACAGCCAGTGATTATTGGTGGAAAGGATTCTGCACCAACTTGTTTCAGTGTCTTATATGCACACCTGCAACTCTGGTTCGTGGTTATCGGCAGAATATAATAGGACAGAGGCGTGTCTCATTTGACTGCACCAACCAGAACAATGTCACCGTGACACCACATGTCCGTGATTTGCAGGTAGGACCCCGAGACGCCGAAAGTTAAAAATTTCCAATAATTGGCCATGAAGCAGATAAACAGAAATGCACATAAGGCATTGAAACAAATTGTTGCAGAATTCTTCTCACTCATATTCACTGGCTCTAGCAATGTGGTACAGGCAGGAAACACGGCACCGCAGAACACTACAATCTCCATCAACAACATGACGAGGTTACACGTTTCGATCTTTCCATTGTTCCGCAGCAGGCGCTCTTTCGAAACAGTTTCAGCTGGTTAGAGATCAGGACGTCTGGATTTATTGCAAGCAGCAAGAGAGCTGATCTCCTTGTCTGGCGAAGGGTAGCTGGGAGCCTCGTGTCGTGAAAAGGGCGTCCAGATAAGACTCAAGACGAATGGAAAGAAGGTTTCCTGGCTAAATACCACTCACCGGTTACATCATGCCGGTGGTCGCGAGGGGAAAGTTTGTTCCAGAGAGGGAAGAGGGGAGGTCGGTACGCGTCTGGTGTGGACGATCTGACGCAACGGGCCCCGCATGTATGTTACACGCAATTTCGGGCCAGCAGCGGGCTGATGATTCGAGTACTGTTATGACACTGCCCTACCGCATTTGTGCGTCACTGAAACACGATAGCTAGAGAACCGTGGGAAGGGAATGGGGGAAATTCACAGGTTCACCAACCTGTTGGCTAACTAACCTCCAAGCAGCCATCAGTCGATTAATGATTGTTCTCTGACACTGTCATACCACGTGATTTTTACATGGCTTTTTTAAAAAAAATGTATTTGTTATTAAGAACACTCCCGAGAGCTCTAGGCTCCATTTTGGGAACTGTAAAAAAATTATAATTTTGGCAGACAGTAAGATACATTTCCAAAAAAATATGTTACAGAGATTTATGGAATCTGCTGTTTAAAGGTAAGGTAAGAGGGCTTTACGTCTCGTCGACAGCAAGGTCATTATAGAAGGTGACACAACTTGGTACAATGACAGGAGCTGGGAGAGGAGACGGCCATGGGAGCGATTTCGGGAAACCAAGGGAAACAGAAATTACGATGGTCGGAACCGGGATCCGAACCCGGGTTCCCCTTATAGCGTGTTCAACGCGCTACCGTTGCGCCACCTCGCTCGGCTTCTATTTTAACTTAGTGGTGACACAATAATAGGAACTGCACAATTATTATAACAACAACCACCATTTTGAGTTTATACAACTGTTATAGTCCGTCTCGCGTAAGAATTCAAACTTTTGATTGTTGTGTTTGCATTTATTTTTACAGCTGTTTCCATAGAAGAAATAGTGTTTTCCTCTGCCACAAGTGATTTTTGCACAAACACGCTCAGATTGTTCTCAAAATGTGCAATTTATCAATATTGACAGTATGTTCCTTCAGAAATGGGTATATATGATACTCTTCTGAAATGTCAAAATATGGAATTCGACTATACCAAACATTAGAGGGCAAAACAATGACAGCACGATGATTGAGATTTACACGTTTATGTTCTTTTTTATTATTGGCTCAGCGCTTTACTGGAGGTGTCAACTAATACAATGATCAATAACGAAAATGACATTAGCATAACATAATTCTGGATTCTAACTAATGCTCAGAAGAAAGCACGAATTTTTCATGTCCACAAGTTATCGCGAATAACTGCTTGAAATTCTTAAGTTGAAATTTTGCTCTGCCCTGGCTAACGCCGTAACGTTTAACAATCTTCGCAGCTGTAAGATAGGATGGGTTTGTTTATGTAACACTTAAAATCGATGGAGCGCTTAGGGTGCTGCCTACCGGCATATACCTGAAGAGTCACCTAACCTGTTGACTGGAAATGACGTCCACACCGTTTAAGGTGCAGCCTAACGAACCCCAAGAAAGTCCTCACAAAATCATCACTTTTACCTATGTTACTTAAAGCGGTGACGCCTTGTTTGTATTTGCGGAAAGTGCATAGTGAAGTCCAACGTGTAAATTTTTTTGTTTTTTTGTTTTGCGATTCCGGTTGATATTTTTTACGTGACAGCAGTATGGAAAAACCGTTTTTAGCCCCGAAACTATGTTTTAAGCATGATATCTAGAAAACAAAAAGAGATAAACATAGTTTTACTGGATTTAGTTGCTTGTACATACTCCATTGCGAAATTAATGACTGTCAAAGAAAACTAAACAAATATTAGTAAACCATAAATAAGCAGAGTATGCGCTTTAGTCAAAGGTATACATACACAACATAAAATTCCAAAATGGAATCGGTTCAAATAAAACATTGAACAAACAGATCATAAATGGAAATAATCAAATAATAATAATCAGAAAATCAAGAAACCAAATTAGACACGAACAGAAAAGTAACAAAAAGAGACACAACAAAGAGACGAATGAAAACACGACAGATATCAGACACAAACCGAAACGACACAACGATGAGACGAAACGAAACACAGTAGTTTTCTAGACAGACAGTGTTACGACGTTTCGGGAACTGGAATCTATTCCCGTCATCAGGTAGACACACAGGGTTCAGGAACACGAGTGCGACATAGTTTTAAATGTGTTTTCTTTTCGAATATAAAGATATGGAACGCACGTTTAGTAGTAGGGCCTATCTCTTAAAAAATGCACACCTAACTTAACAGACTATAATAATGATCATGATCCAACTGTGTAGGGCTCTCAAGCGTCAAAAAGTTATTTTGGCTAGTACTTTAAAAACCACTTCAAAAATATTCGCCAGGGTAGGGGAGGAAAGTGGGAGGATAAACAGATAATGCACCGAGAAAGTGGACTCACGTCGTTCTAGGAACTGCACTGAATGGTCTGATAGTATAAAATAGCACCACACTTCGACATACATTGATAACGTCAAGTGTATTAATAACTGGGTGTAGTCATGGGGAAAACGACGTCGACCCTGCTTTTGCACTACAGTACTTTCATTGAAAAAAAAAAAAAAAGTACTTCTGCATCTCCGCACCACATAAACGTAACATCAGTTTTACGATCTTGCCGCAGATGAACGTTAGCAATAAAAAATCTGCGCGTTCGATGCCGTTCTGCATATTTAGTGCTGAGTTGCTGAAGACTGTTGCAGAAAAAAATTCATAGCCAGCAGGAGGAGACACAAGATGGCGACGTTCCAATGAACATACAAATACACCGCCGCGAAACACATTCAACTGGCGCGAATTCACACAAACACTGCAACATTAGTCTCGGGGTAAGATTAATTCTACTACAGGTCGGGCAGAAAATGTGTTTTCTTATAGATTTGCCACAGGGAATGTCGCTAGTTTCCCCGCTGTCAATGGCGGCTGTGACAACCACGAGGCCGTAGTAAAATTTAATTTTAACTAGACATGGTAAAGAGAGAAGTCATTTAATTTAATTTTAAAGTGGAAAACTAACTATTTCACCTTTTTAAACCATCAACTGCTCTGTGATTGGTCAGTTTACATTTCTTACTGATACCAGCGCTCAAGCAGCAGAAATTTTCCCTGTGACAAACTTTTAAAATTAATTTTCCCAACCTGTAGCAGACTGAAGAGTCTACGTTACCTCTTTTGTTAATAATTTTCATATTCGTATAATAAACTAAGGATGTGACAAATAACCGGCAATGTTTTTTTATATAACCATTGCTTTTCAATAATAAATTGGTACTGGGAGTTATTTACTGGTTATAATTTATGAGAGAGAATTGTTATCTTAACATTTAAACTAGCTTAATTATTTCATAGCTATGCTGTAATTTTTCGAATGCAATTCACGAAATGAAAGGTAAAGCAATTAGCTATGTCCCTATAGAAGTATTTTTAGTTAAATTTTGCAAAATTTTTAATCAGGAAGGTATTAAGAAAAATTTATTATAATAAATGACACGGGCTCTTAACCTCACCCGGAGTTTTGTAAATCAAGATGACCGGCGTGCGATGTGCGCCGCTTCGACTGACAGAAGAGAAGTTAACTTAAAAAAATTGCCCATATCATTCAAAGAACATTACAGGTGTATGTGCCCATTTCAGCCCATCCGCTGATAGAAATGTTAGTTTCCTCCCGGTGGAAATGCCGAAAATTGTGGCCCTTTTCAGACATGAGAATCTTGGTGCGAAGTCGTTAAATAGGTAAACGCGCGTCGTGTACAATATACCTACGTGTATCTTAATTATTTCATCATGATTAAGGACCTTTGATTTGGTGAAAAGAATTCTGCGCCATTTTATTTCAGTGTCTCATGTGCACGTCTGTATATCTGCTTCATGCATGGTCAGTGATAAGTTTAATTGTTACGGTCTAAAGAGGCCTCCCGACCTGCCCTTCAAATGTGTTGCAGCGGGTTACGACTATTCTCTTTTTGACGAAACTATTTAACGTATGTTATATCTGTATATCTACGAAAATATCACAGACTTCAAACTCTGTCGCTACAGTTTTTGAATCCGACACGTTTATTTGAAACATTATTTTCTAATCTCTCAAAATTGTCAAAAATGGCTTTTCCAGACTGCCGCATGTGGAAAATTAACAATCGGGATTAGAAAAACATAAATACAGAAACAAGTGTTAGATTCTGAACTACGCTGCCCACAGATAACATGATATGGTCCCCACTTAAAGTCCCATTGGTAAAAGGATAATAGTAAAGCACTGCATGCCAGCTGAGCGTATTGCATGGAGCGACGACATTGTATTCTTTTTCGCGAAAAGAATTTTGCCCCACTTCGTTTCGTTGCCTCACGTGCGCATCTGCAGTTCTGCTGCGTGGTCAGTGATTGGATGTTTTAACTGTCACGGGCCTTAGGATACTGCAGGCAAATCACAGATGTGTGGTGTTGCGGGAATGTTATTGGAATCGGCTCACTCAAATGATAGGCATAGACACGCTGCCAATAACCATGAAGCACCATTACAGGTGTGGACGTAAGTTACTGAAACAAACTGGGGCAAAATTATTTTTGCGAAAAACAAGGGTCCCTATGTATTACATACGTCAGTCAACGGCAACCTTACCACTACTGCCTCTCACACACAAACGTAGCCTATCTAGGGAAGCCCATTAACGTTTTACTGCAAACCACAGACGTGTCGTGTCGCAATAACATTATTCTGATTGGTACAGACGTACAGTCAATTGACAAACGTTTTTCCACCATGTTGTCAGTAAGAGTGACGCAAGACTGCGGAGGTACATGCAAGGCAATGAATAAAGTCGGTGTAGGAATATTTTCTCAAAAAAGAGGAGTCTCTAATCACGATGCCATAAGGTCGCCATAGAAGCGAGTTATCGGCGAGAATTGCTCACCAGTTCGTAGTGACTTGTGCTTAAGGGACTAAAGATGTTGACCTCCACATGGGTGCCTGATTGGACGTTTTTTGCGCGTTCAGAGCCGAGGAGTGCAGAAGCGGTAATGACGAGACAGCAGTCACCATCTCGAATATTTGCATTTCGGTCGTAACTTTTCTTCTGGCTAAATTCTTGGAACATTAACCTAACTACAGAATATAATACATATTGATAGAATTTTAGACACCGTAAATATATTTTTGTCGTTACTATTGTTACAGATAGAATTGCACTTAGAAAATTCTTATTACTTTCTTAACTGTAATTCTATATGTAACAAAAGTAACGGAAAATATAGATGTATGGTGTCTAAAATTCTATCAGTATGTATTCTATCCCGTAGTTAGGTTTAAGTTACAAAAAATTACCCATGATAAAAGTTATGATACAAAGTACAAAAATTCAAGATACTATCACTCACTCTTAATTAAGCCCCAAACTCCACAAAATGTTTGTTTTTCATCAATGCAAATTACGTAATAATTGAGCTCTAATGGCTAACTTAAGGGTATTAACAATAACTAGGGACCCCTGTTTTTCGCCAAAAAGAATTTTGCCCCACTTCGTTTCAGTGTCTTACGTGCACGTCTGCAGTTCTGCTTCATGGTCAATGACTGGATATCTTAACTCTTACGAGCCTTGGGATTCTTCCGGCAAATCACAAACGTGTGGTGTTGCAGGTACGTAATTGTAATTGGCTCTGACAAAAGAGACACGGCTCTTCACATACACTCGTTGCCAATAACCATGAAGCATAATTATAGGTGTGCCCGTAAAGCACTGAAACATCCCCGGGCAAAATTATTTTCGCGAAAAACAGGGGCCCGTAACAATAATTCCAACATTATCTTCTAAAAATAACGTAAACTACTTTAGTGAAAAAAAAAAAAAAAAAAAAAACATATTTTGGTTTAAAAATTTTTTTATCACGCAGGCTGAGCATATAATTTTGAGACATCTATATTTATTATTATTTGTTTCATTTGTCAAAAACTGTAGGGTAATTTGTCAAGTGGTCCAGTCTATGTTTATTGAAAGCAGTGCACTGAATGGCTACATATCAATAATCTGTGTAGAAAAATTAATTCAATAAATTTTGTGGGACATGGCCTTTGCGAGCAGAAAAAAAATCGCGGGTTAACTGACCTGTAAGTTAGCAAGAATATTTGTGTACTTACTCAGCAGACAGTGGATGTTCATTGGCTTCTCGCTGACAAAGTGATACCATAGACTAATTAGTAATACATACATGGAATGACACGGCTTCTCATTTGATATGGAAGTCGCTTATTGGCTGTCCGAGGCTGTTGGTACCAGCCCCGTGTCTGTTTTGCTCCTGCATGTTGCTGCAGGTTTCCTATTGGCCTGGCTGTCCGCTAGCAGGGCAGCCACCTTACTCTGACGGGCGAGAGGAGTCTTTGACGTGTTGCTGGCCAGTGACGTCATTTTGTTGACGTGTGTGATCGAGTTCGCCATCCTACCGGCTGTTGCACTTCCGTATTCCTAAATATTCTGTGTCACAGATGTGTGGAGCTGCAATAACCTTCTTGTGATTGGCACAGTCCAATGGGAGACGTCACTTTACAAAGACACACTTCTAATAACTTTGAAGCGCAGCTGACGACATGCACGTAAGGCACTGAAATAAAAGTTGGGCAAAATTCTTTTCGCGAGAAGTTCATGGTGCTATAAATTAGTCTAGGGTCAAATGCTAATTTGACACGGACGTAGGTTTGTGCGAATTCTAGTTCGTGACCAAATGAAAACGTGAAATTTTCAGGTTTAGTACTAACAACCGACTTAAAGAAATCGAAACAAAATTATATAATTTTTAGTTTTTAAAAAATCCATATATATATATATATATATATATATATATATATATATATATATATATATATATATATTTATATACTTTTTTCTAAAACAAAGTGAAAAGTGAATGGGAATATATGACCTTAACCACAGGAGTGTTGACACTATGCTGTTGCCTAAACCTAGGCGGGAGCAATGACAGGTGGTAGGCCTGTAGGACACGGGCGGCTAAGCAAGCGGGCATTGTGCGTACATTGCCCTCGTGTTGACTAGGGCATGATCTCTGCATGACCTCTCACTCCACAGCAGCCTTGTCATAACACCCTCCCCCCTTAATCGCCTGTTTTTCTCATCACGCGATTTACCTGCCAAGCGTTTAATGCCAGCGTTCATTGCGCAGTCATTTCATATGAGAAGCAAACATTCAAAACCAGATATTTTCAAAAAAATCCTAAAATGAGTTGAACACCTGTTATAAGTAGACTTTGAGAGCTAAACATAAGTATAATTTGAGATAAAATAAACTACATTAATGTTCTATTTTTAATGCCATGTTTTTTTCATAGCAACTATTATAAAATATGAGTTTTTTTCGCTTTCCTCTACAACTCGATATGATGGACATGAGTGGTTTTGAATGTTTGCTCCTCATATATGGTCTGTCTCACATAAAGATTCCATATTTTGACAGTTCATTTCTGGGAATTGTGTCTGTAAACAGGGTTGTGGAGACTGTGCTTTTCCAGGAAGCCAGAGAGGTTTAAAGCCCCAAACAATGGAACTGCCAGGAACACTTCTCAGAAGAGGAATGTACAAATATGGAGTAGTTAAATGAGACAGACACATACACTTTTTCATCTACGGTAATTTGGTAAAATTTTACAGCTAATTATAGGCAATAATTTTTAATATTTTGTGATTTGTGGCACTATTTATGACAAACTTCGCAGTAGAAATGGTTAAACCTACTTTTTCGGCTCATTTCAGGACTAAAAAAGGTCTTGCATTGTGTCACAGATCACAAGATATCAATAATTATTGACCATTAGTAGCTGTCAAATTTTACCGAACTTATATGAAACAGAGTACCATCATTTCGTCAGTCGTCGTGGTCTTTGGGCCGTGGTTGGTTCAGTAGCTAGAGCAGTTGCCTTCCACCAAGGTGATCTAGGTTCGATTCCCGGATTTTCGCATGTGGAAATTTTGTCGGACGGCGCGACTGGTCGGCGAATTTTCTCGGGATCTCCCGTTTCCTCCGCCCCTTCATTACGGTGCTGCAACATATTTTAAAGACCTAGCCGTTAAGTGCTGACAATCATCTCTTCAATTCACTTCTACAAGGTATTAAACCATTCACGAGGAAAAACAAACACTTTTCACGGAATCGTGATTATGCTGGTTTTTACCGCGTTATTTTTTAAATCATGAAAGGCAGCAGATGTCGCAAAACCGTTACATAGAAATATTGTAACTTATTGTTTGAAATACTTAAGATTCTGTAATTTTGGCTAACTATCGATTTAATTAAATTTTCTTAAAGTTAATAACTAGCCAAAAAATTTAGGATACATAGTACAAACAATTTCCAACATTTTTATGTAACGGTTTTGCGATATATGCTCCATTATAAGATTTTAAAAATAGAACTTACTAAAATATCATAAATAGAGACACGTAGCCATAAGGGTGACGCCTAACTCAGGACCTTGGCGAAGGCATAATTAAGAATTATCTAATAATGTCATACATAGGAAATTGATAAATTCACGTTGTTATTTAAAGATAGATTAAGTTTCTTAGCTCTGTACATACCTGAACAAATACATTAACCACGAACTACATTATGTGTCGTCATTTACGTGAGTGACCGTATGACA
Organism: Medauroidea extradentata; assembly: GCA_003012365.1. NCBI lineage: Eukaryota > Metazoa > Arthropoda > Insecta > Phasmatodea > Phasmatidae > Medauroidea > Medauroidea extradentata. The sequence continues at coordinate 37,217 of PNEQ01006012.1, forward strand.
GGAGTTTATGCCACTCTACCTTGGGACTTTCCATTGTTGACTAGAAGCATACTCTCCGGCAAGCCGCGATTTTGTCGGCCAACGGAAGACGTTGCACGAGTAGAGACCGGAAGAATTCGTTAGTTCACTGACTCGTAGGCTAGCCTCCAAGAACGTATGTGCACTCAAGACCACAGCAGCTCTTCATTAGTTGCTCGCTGACACAGTGATATGGGCCTGTATTTAGTTACATTGTTATTATTGGGTCAGCGACTTACACGAGGTGTCAAATAAGTCACGGACCAATTGTGAAAGTGACACTAACTTACAGTTGCTAGAATTCTAGCTTGTGCCTAAAATAAAACGCGAATTTTTCAGGTCCCTAATTATATTTAACTCTCAGAGTCTTAGACTTGTGCAGGTGGTTCGTAATAGACTGAGTAATTTGAAGATCTCATTGTCTAGAATAATAGTTCAACAATAATATTTATTCTGGTCTCAGACGTTAACTATTGATTATAATATAATCTACACACTTTAGTTGTTATTTAGATTACTTTGGTTACATTAAAAAGTGGCAAGAAACAATAAATTATCTGAGAATTGTTGAAATGGGAGTTAACAATTAGAATTTGTCATTCAACACACGTTTGATAAGAAAAACATCAGCAACGGCGTTTGTCCACCAACCAATGAATTCTAATTATAAATTATCTGGATGGAGAATGGTTACAAGGGTTTCAAAAGCACTCAGTTTATTTCGAACCACTTATACCCGCAAATAATGAATTTAGAAAACACTTTACCCATGTTTATACCATTATGACAATTTTTCTTATTTGCAGTGCATAATATTCATAGTACACGTCTTCACATTTCCTTTAATGGGAAGTCACAAAGCAATGGAAAAGCAGTAAATATTAAGAATCACTTCTAATCGTGTATCGGCCAAACTATTGATTTTAGACACACAGTTTATTGATGAAATTTTTTTCTAGAGATGTTATAGGTAGTCCTACGTAAAAAATATTTTTTGTTAGATTTGGTTATTTTAAGTTAGTTTAGGTGAGGTTCAGTTACGCTATGTTACGTTATTTTAGGTTAGGTTAAGTTAGATTACGTAAGTGTAGCTTAGGTAATCTAACCTGCCCTAGCTGTCTACACAGTATGCACTGCACACATATTGAACATAACCCAACAACCTAATATCACAATTGAATTTAAGAAACAACCACAAACTTCATCACCTAGTTCAAACTTCAACTTCTTCTTACTAAACAACTATAGGCAGTTCGGAATAAAGTGAGCACTCGAAAAAACCCTGCTAAAGATCTATTTCCAGCCAATTCGTATCTTTCCGCGTGTAACGGCTAACGACGGGAAAAGTCTAACCTCCTGGGACACGTCACTTTATGTTTGCGCGTGTAAGATAAATTGTTCAGTCGGTATAGGTACCTATATAGTTTGATAAAAAATAAGTTTATTAATTATATAAAATACAATTATATCGCTGTCGGTTGATTTTGTTTCAGTATTGTTGTATTTAAATACGAATAAACACGGAACTATGTTGTGTTATTTCGTTGCCAACCATACAAGCAGTAAAGTCACTATCGGTAATGTTGAACTTATATGTAGTAACAGCTAGTGATATTTTTCAAAGGTTGAATGTTTAGTGTTCACTTTATTCCGAACGGCCTATAGAATGCATATGAGCAATAACATGCTCAGAAACGTATAATAAAAGTGTTTTGTTTCAAAAATATTTTCTTCATTTTTTGGACTTAGAATATTTCCACGGTACACTCTCCTAGCGCGACGTATTAATTGGTGATGTGTTTCCTATAAAGTTTCCCTTAGTTTTCTTACTTTTATGGTAGAATGACCAGAGCCAATTAATGGCAGCCCATTCTCACGTCTACCATGCCGTTGGTGACAACTGTCAACGGTGAAGCTCGGGCCCTCAGCGGGTCAGCTCACTGTTTATGTCCCAAACTGTACGCGCGCTGTGTCGCGTGTCCAGAACCCGTTGCGCAAACCAAGACGTCGTCATGGCAACCGCAGTTTCGGGAAGGAAAGTAGGGGAAAGCCCAGAAAGAGGGGAAAGGCGTCCATCTCACGTGGCAAGGGGGTGGAAGGGGCTGTTTCATCCACTTTGCTGCCTATGTAATAATTGGATTCTCAGGGAGTTGCGACCTCCCTGCTTTCTCCACCGTCCTACCACCTTTACTTATCTCTATCACGGGGTTGGAGGGGTGGGTACATAAGGGGCAGAACTGGAAATCAACCCCCTGAGTATACCAGTATAAGGAGGAATCAATCCATCGGCTCGCCGTCGCTATATTGATTTCTCTACTTTAACCGCCCACCTCTCCTCCAACGCATCTCATACCTCAAGGAAGAAGCTTGGAGTTAAAGAATAGGACGGCGTGTGTGTTATGGTCTTCGTATTCTGGTCGCCCCTCAAGTAGGTGTGTAACCTACGGTGGACCACGGGCTATAAATCTACTCTGGAATGCGGATTCCCTCTCTTCCTCTTCGCGTCTCCTTTTTTTTCTCACTCTTACTTTCGTCGAAGATGCTGAGGAGTAATTACCGAAGCGACCGGAAAGAAGATCGGAAGAGAACATCGTGAATGCTCGGCGACTCCGGCTTCGTGGTCGTCTCGTCACGGGTCCTACGTGATCCTCACGTGGTGTTGTCAGGAGCAGATAGTACCGTGCCGTAGTTACATCACTAATCGTACTTTTTTTTTCATGGAATCCTCGAAGGTGGCCCAACATACGTTTTATCAGTAAAGACTTGGAAATGTCGTGAATTCATTTGAGAAGACTTTAGATATCCAACAGCATGAGAACACTCACTGTCTGCCGCGCTACCTTGTCACATGTACAACTGTCCCACTCACTGGAGCAACAGACAATATACAAGTATCTGAAGACATAGTTTATACAAGACTGTGGAGTCCAGCCGGGTCTCTCTGTCCATCAGTTTTCGGTCTAGTTATGTGGCGTACCGGAATAAAAAACTACCGAGGTCTGTGACACCAGATTTATGTTACGCCTGCTAAAGTAACTACTGTATGTTGACCTGCCACGCTTTTCTAAAGTGCCAAAGAGTATTGGGAAATAGGTTTTTTAAGGAACTATTCCACATACGTCCTTTACTACAAAGTACAAAAGGAAACTCACTTCAGACGAGATAAAGATATGCAACCCACACATTACATCTCAACCTATACATCACAGACAGATGGTTTTTTTCTCGTTGGAGCAGTCAAATGAACGACATCTCTGCTCGAAGAAACATCGTCAATAACCATGAAGCACAGCTCCAGAAGTGCAGGTAAATAATTGAAAACTAGTTGGTGTAAAGCAATACTTTCACAGAACATCATTGGCTCTATATATATAACATTACTGTACACGATGTGTAGAGACATGCAAAATTCGCGTTATCATTTGGTAGCAGACTAAACTTCACTTTCCTATACATAACAGAGCATAATCTGTGATTCAGTTGGCCACGAACTTTCATGTGTTGTCATTTACGTGTGTTACGTCTTTACAGATATTAACATGTACCCTGTAAGCAATCTCCGCGGTAATTCCCGCCAATATCAGCTAGCGGGAGACGTCGAACGAGCCTATAGTCACTTGGAATCTAGTCAGCTGTCAGAAAATAACGCGAATTTTGCATGTCTGTAATGATGTGGTATCACAGTGTAAGCGAGTAGCCAATGGGAAGCCACTGTCTGTTCGAGTACACAGATATTCTTGGAGGCTAGCCTAGAGGTCAGTGAACTGCGAATATATATATATATTTTTTTTCGGTCTATGGGCCCGAGTCACAAGATCAATTTATTGCGGAAAATACTTCACAGTTTATGATCTGGTTGTCGGACAAAACAATATGGCGCTGGTGTGACAGCCACCTGCTAACAGTCTTAAGAGTGCGTAGTAGATAAATAAACACTGGAATCATCAATTGATTTCTACGCTTTTTTCGAAGCCAATATGGATAAAATACTCTATGACAATCCTACATAATGGTATTTGCCGACTTTATGTGTAAATATTTACCCAGAATTACTAATTCGTTACGGCTGATCTCTTGCACCGTAGTTAAACGCACGAGGTTCCGGCGTCAGAGACTGTGCCTCAGAAGTTCTTAACACTGGAAACAATTTTGTTTAAAACGCTGGCTAAAACTATTGTCTAGGATTGCTATTGTTTAATTTTCGCAAATGGACTTCAAGAAACCTACAGTTATAGGTAGGGACCCCTGTTTTTCGCGAAAAGAATTTTGCCTCACTTTGTTTCGGTGCCTTGCGTGCACATCTGCAGTTCTGCTTCGTGGTTAGTGATTGGATATTTTAGCTCTCACGAGCCTTGGACTTCTTCCGGCAAATCACGGACATGTGACGTTGAATCAATGTTATTGTAATTGGCTCAGTCAAATGAGATACGGCTCTTCACATAGACGCGCCGTCAATAACTGTGAAGTAGAACTGCAGGTGTGCACGTAAGTCACTGAAACAAACTGTGGCAAAATTCTTTTCACGAAAAACAAGGGTCCCTAGTTATAGATTAATGCTTTTAGCGTTGAAATACGTACCACGCCCTCTTAAGACGACTCCTTAGTTAGACTGCGTTTGTGTGTGTGAGGCACCGACGTGTGTAATGCATTATCGCCCCTCCGTGCAATTGTTTGGATTCCCGCGTTTGGATTCCCGCTTGTGCTCAAAGTAAACGCGATTTTTCAGGTCCCTACTGATTGTAAATAGAAAACCCTGATTTTCTCGAAAAGATTTTTGCACCAATTTCTTTCAATGCCTTATACGCACATCTGCAGCTCTGCTTCGTAGCTTGTTGTCTGGGTGTATTTGTGTAGAAATGTCACTTACTTGACTGCGTCAATCATGACAGCTAGGTTCCTGCAACAACATACGTCATTAAGGTGGCTCCTTATATAGACTGTGTTTGTGTGTGTCATACACAAAATCGATAAAGCGCAAGGTCGCCGCCGGCCGGCGTGTTTAACACAGTTTCGCCTCTACGCACAAGCCACTCAACTTGCGAGCAGAGATTTACTAGTATTCATTTTCCTATGGGACTTTAAGCGGTGACCATATCATTTTATTTGTGGAACGTATAATTTAAAGTCCAACGCATGCTTCTACTTGTGCGGTTTTTGATTCTGGTTTCTATAATCCCAGATACCACAGTTTGGAAAAGTCGTTTTTAGCGATTTTGGGAAGCCTGAATATCATATTTAAAACACGCGTAAGGAATTTTTGAACTTACAGCGTCATACTTTGGAGCGTGTGTTCTTTCCGTAGACGAACCACTTTGATGCGCGGTAAGTAGTTTCGTCAAAAAATGAATACTTGCAACTCGCTGCAATGTATTTCAAGCGCAGATAGGGAACCGCCTTAATAAGCAGGCAGAACCCTAAGAGACTGAGAGCTAAGAACATATCATTACTGACCTTGAAGTACAGTTGCAGGTGTGCACGTAAGGCACTGAAACAAGTTGGCGTAGAAATATTTTCGCGAAAATCAAGGGTCGCTAACTATAAAGCACGTCAAATAAGACATAGAGATGATGGTAGAGTTCCAGATATGTCGCGGGTTCAACGCCCAGTCGGCTGGACTCCACAGTCCTGTGTACACTATGTCCTCAGCTACTTGTATATTGTCTGTTGGTCCAGTGAGTGAGCATTTGGATATTTGACGATATAGCGCAGGAGCCCACTAGTGTTATTTGCATGTCCGCCATTGGTTCGAAGTCCTCAAGGTCATGTTTAATAAATAGAGACCGGAATAATTCGCGGGTTCACTGACCTGTATGCTAGCCTCCAAGAATATATGAGTATTCAAGAAGGCAACACTTGTTCGTAGCCGTTGGTTGCTCGCTGACACTGTGAGATGGGCCTGCAATTAGTTACATTTTTATTATTGGCTCATCGACTTCAAGGCGATGTCAAATAAGTCAACGGCCAATTGTGAAAGTAGCACGATCTTACAGTTGCTGGAATTCTAGCTTGTGTCTGAAAGAAAACGCAAATTTTTCAGGTCTCTATTAATAAATAGTGACTAGGGCTAGGAAAAATTCGCGAGTTCAACGACCAACATGCTAGAATCCAACGTCCTATGCATACTCAAGCCCCGTATATTCGTTCATTGTCTGCTGTCTGAATGAGTAGCAGGTAATGGACAAATGTAGGGACTTCGGTATACACAGGATAATGGATTCTAGTATGTTGGTTGTTCAACTCGCGAAATATTCCTAGCCCTAACAATGACCCGATTGGAAAAGTTTCCAACATATACATCACTTAGGAATCTATTCTCTCCTCGGTTGAATCCGCGAAATTTCCGGGACTCTAATGATGGTATATCGCGAAAATGTCTTGTGCCAACATACCCTTGAAAACACGGTAGTTAATTTACAACATATATCATTGGCTGATGTACTTCTGACACAACGTAGCTGCCTACAGACCAGCAACATGTATCAAGTATTACAACAGCGGGAATCTTATAGGCTCAGTCAAATAGGGCAACAGCTCCACGTACAAGCGAAAGCCAGTAATCTTCTGGTAAGCTGAGCGAACGTTGCAACCCAGCAAACAGTCAACATTTCCCTTAGACATAGTACATTCTTGCAGCTAGGAGGTACTAACTTCGAGTAAGCTACATTTTTCTTCGATAGTGAGGGGCAGTGATACATCTGGGGTCAATCCCATGAGAATGAGAAAAAGAGGGACGGGATGTGGACTTAACCCTTCAAATAAGCCCTCCTACCCTCCTACCCCCCCTTCTCACATCCCGACCAACGCGAAGGGTTGCAAGAAAGGAGGGGAAGTATTTAACTGTGGAGGAGGGTGGTTAGGAAAGCATGGGTAGTAAAATGGGGAGAAGGAAAGAGGGCTGTGAGGGTTGCCGTAGTTAAATACGAAAGTTCCGCGCGTATGTAGGGTATGCGGTCGGCGTCATGCTTCGATTGGTCGCTCGGAGGAAAGTAGGTCTCGGTACGATAATCGATACTGCCTTCATGGCGGGCGCGAGGTCTGCAGCCGACCTAAATCTCTGCGAATACCCCGGGGTTGACGGTTGCCACCATGTGTGAGGAGATACGAGTGAAGAGGTGGGGGGAGGGGTGAAGTGTCTGCGTCCGCTCGGACCCCGCGTCGTGTTTGTACGCCACAGAATAGCTAACTATACAGAAGCGTAATTGATGCGACGGCAGTGCGAAGTGTGGTTGTGTTGGCACGTGGTCTTGGCAATATTGTTGCAGACGAGAGATTAGAGGGTTTTACTGCCCTTAATAGAAGTCTTCGCCCGTGTCGAATTTCCACATTTGACAGCGTCGTAGCGATAAGAGCCAGTGCCCCACGCTTGACGAGCAGCATATCGCCTCTATTCACAGCGCGCCAAGCTGGCGTGCAAGGTTTTCCTTGTAGTCTCTTTCCTACGGGACTTTAAGCGGTGACCACATTTTATTTTTGACTAGTATAAAGTAAAGACCAACGCATGCCTCTCGATTTGTACTTTACGAAATCAGGTAATATTTTCGGAGTTATAGCAATCTAAAAATAAAAACCGTTTTTAGCCATTATGAGAGACTCGAAAATCATGCTTCTAACAAGCGTTTTAAATTTTTGAAAACATAGAATCATAGGTTCAAGTGTGTGTTCTTTTCGTAGATAAACTTAACAGGCCTTATTCATAGTCGTTTTTGACCCGAACTAGTGCGAGATCTTGCTCGGATTATTTTTTGTCGTATTCATAGACGCGGATTAACGCTAGTCCGAGGATCATATAGTGTTAGTCCGGTCTAACTTTTAGTCCCGACCAAGAGTAGGTTGAACGATGGCTAAATCGAAAATTAGCAAGGCGGATCATTAAAATATACGACGTTGTCTGTGTTATACATGCTGTTTATGGAATATAACGAATATTTCAAACTAAAAAAAAAAAAACATATTGTAGGCCTACGTCGATAATTTATTTAGTCATAAGCACTAGTTACCTAATTCATAAGTCAAATTCAAACTTTGTGAGCAAAAAATTCGTATTGCGTATTTATTGTACCGTGTAAGACATTTAAATACATCAATAATATTTTATCAGGCCTAAGGAGATGGGAATAATTGCTATAAACAACATTAAACCGGAAGTATTATATTTGCCTAAATTACTTTGCAAACATTAAAATCAGTATTTATTTACTACCGTACGTGAATTATTAGGTAGCTCCGTGGCAGGGTAAAGGTCTGGTAACACGAAGGTCGAGGGTTCAAATCTCGTGTGGGGAAGTAAAATGTTGTCCTCTAAATTTGTTGGTTTTAGTTTAGCGAAAATAATGCAGTTTTATTATTATCAGTAGGTTCTGTAACTTAACATTATTGTTCAGCTTCACGACAGTAAATCGTGTAATGTTTAGCATGAAAACCTCTATTTGCACAAAATATTCTTGCGCATATTTCCTACGTTTTTATGCGGAATTTTGCCGGTAAATTTTATTGTTAGTTATTGGCATAATTCCACAGTACATGCCGTTCTTAATTAAATTTCGAAAAGTGAGCTATACATAACTATGTACTGGTAGTGTAAGATTAACCAGATATATTAGCTTTGAATTCTGCTCTGCTTTTAGATTGTATGTTACAGTTTTTTCTTTATTCATACTCATTTTTAGTAAATAGTAGTTTAAATTGTTGTCTAAAACGCGTTTTTTAAAACCACAAATTAAAAACACGATTTAATTCACGAAGATTTGAACTCATTACTCTAAATTAGAATTAGAATACATTACCACTGTTCTACAGTAGACATGCTATAATACTATTTAAAAAGAAAAATATACATATCATTTAATTTACAGTATATCTTAATAAAGTGGCTTATTGGTAGCAAATGTGCTAACATTGTCACAATATATTCACTATATGACTTAACTGAATCAATATTTCGGGTTAAATGTCACCGAAATTCAAATTATTTTCACTAGCGAATGCTTGCCTGTGTGTTAAAATGTGAAGTACGCATACGCGAAGCATCTGGCAACAATGTACAGGGCTGATCCCGTGGCTATTTCTAGTCCGGCGTTAGTTGGCGTTTATGAATACGGTAACACTTGGTCCGGAACGAGTCAGGACCAACTCTGGACTAACTGGCACAAGATGGTCTCAGGATCATCTCGGAACTATCTCAAAACTATGAATAAGGCCCAATATGAATAAGTTAAGCTGTTTCGTGTAATAAAGAATACGCGTGACACGCTGCATCGCCGTCCATAAAATCAGCAGTGTTATATTCACAGTTTAGGTACTAAACCTGCTTAAAGTGCTTCATTTTGCATATTGAAACCAAAATTTTCCCCCTAATTACCCGCTTCAGGACGTATTGTGAAAATTCTCAAGTTGGTATAAAACAGAAATCCTGGCTGCACCCCTGATGAGGTAATCGCAGGCTGTGAAACTGGAATGTACAGGTCAATGGATTCTAGTGTTTCAGCAAATAGCTACGCGAATTTTGCACCGCTAATGGCTGTTAAGGGTGTTCAAGTGCGATAAAATCATAATTTTATATTTTTATGAAACAGTGATAGTTTTATAGACAATACTTGTGAGTACAGTTTCCTCTTACAGAACAATTTTAGCTCTCATAGTTTTCTGATAACGGTGCGTCAAAGTCAAAATTTGCATGTTCTGCTGCCATGCAAATAGCGAAAACTAATTGATCTACTTAAATGAAATAATTCACTGTGAACTAACATCCCAAGAGCTATGCAATAAAACATTTTAAAACCCACAACGTAATATTTTGAATTTTTTTGTAAAGATTGCAAAAGTACAGAAAAAATTGTAACATTTTTTTTTAAATATAAAAATAGTTCATGAGATATTTTCTAAATGCTTTATTACGTAGCTCATGGTATGTAAATTTACTTACGTACGTAAATTGGTTTTCACTATTTTCATGGCAGCAGGACATGCAAATTTTGACATTGACGCACCGTTATAAGAAAACTATGAGAGCTAAAATTATTTTGTAAGAGGAAACTGTACTCACATAAACAACATTTCATAAAAAAAATATGGAATTACAGTTTTATAGCACTTGAACACCCTTACGGGAGCGGTGCACTGAAAATGTTAATTGTTTTAAATTTATTTTTATTTGTACGAGATATGGTTTGTTTTGTAGGCATATATTGTAGCTATTATTTACTATAACCAAAATAAAAAATATACATTTAAAATAAGAATATCTAATTTAAAAAAATTATTTTTTAAATACAAAAACTAATCAATGCGGTTTTTATGCATGTCATGTCCAGAGGCCGCAAAAATTCGCTGGTTCACTGACCTGTAAGCTAGCATCTTAGAATATTTGTGTTCTGAATGTGACAGCAGCTGTTTATTAGCTGCTCGCTGACACTGTGAAATGCGCCTGTATCCAGTTACAGTTTAATCATTGGCTCAGTAACTTCCAGGAAGTGTCGAGTATGTCAACGGCCAATTGTGAACGGGATACAGACCTATAGTTGCTGGAATTATACCTTGCGCCTAAAAGAAAACGCGAATTTATCTATAAATCTATAGTCATGTCATAGTCCATGGTAGGCTACTATTCTTCAGCGTGAATTTTTTCATTTCGGTAAATAAGTTGGTGTTCCTTTAACGCATAAAACATTTTTTTACAAATTTTTACTTTAATATGGTATATTTAGAGCCACGATTTTATGGCGAAAAGATTTTTGCAACATTTGGTTTCAATGCGTCTTCTGCAGCTCTGCTACATCGTCTGTGGTTGGATGATTTTACTCTCACTGGCCTTGGCAAATTACAGACCTACAGACTAACAATAATCTTATTCTGATTGGTGCAGTCAAATGAGAAACGTGTCTGAACAAAGACACGCTGCCAATAACCTTGAAGCAGAACTGCCGATGTGCACGTGAGTCACTGAAACAAAGTGGGGCAAAATCTTTTCGCGACAAAATCGTGGCCCTAGGTATAATACAAAAACTATGAAAGCTTCGTTAGAGTTAAACATGTCATAATATATGCCTACACAACAAACCATATCTCGTTCAAATAAAAAAATTAAAACAATTAAAATTTTCAGTGAACCGCCCCCTTAAAAACCGTCGCATACGCCTCAAGTTGGGATGGTACGTCCTGTTAAGGCCTACACCATTCGACGGTTTGACATGAAATTACGTGAGAATATCCGCTAGTTAGAATTTTGTATACACGTACGTGCAAATTTTGAGTATGACATACCGCCATGGGAGGATTATAAGAGGTAAAAATTTTTCTCAAGAGAAAAATGTAGTGGCTAACGTGTACTAAACTAACATCATGTCTTACAAATATAAGATTACGTATTTTTGCCACTTGAACACCCTTAAACCCCACTTCTCTCATTTCCTGACCTGCCTTGTGACTCAAGGCCGGCGATTGAGTTGCACCCAGGAATTTACCTCACAACGCAAGACGCTATGAATCACAGCTCTTCGTCATTGCTGGACATTTTTTTTGCTTGACTCATACGTGTCCATTGTAAACAGGAGAAGTGACAGTTTTCGTCATGCGTCAATCCCGCCTATGAAGGCACGCTCTGCCAACCAGAGACGGTTATAATAAGTGACGAGGGTAAACTGGGTAGGGCCACGTCTAGAGTAAGGGTAAATGGGCATTGACCCCGGGCCTCATTTTTTAATTGAAAATAGAAATTATATATAAATGAGAACTAATTGACTTTTCTAAAGTTTCCACTAAACGGCTGCTGTGAAATATATGTTTTAAGTGCAAAGGGCACGTTTCACATATCTGGTGCAACAATAACGTTTTTCCAATTGAATTGTTCATTTACTTTTGTTTTTGTAACAGATAATATTTTGGAAAAGTTTTTGGGTTTCATTCCAGTTTAAAAACACAGTGAAGGAAATTATATATTTACGTGAAGTTGTAACTAGTACTATAAAAGACAACGTCATTGACATCAAGGATTGCAGAAGTCAGAGCTATGACAACGCAACCAACACGTGAGAAAAGTTTGACGGCCTACAAGCGCATAATAAGAATGCATTTAAAAATAAGGGATGGTGGGGGGGGGGAGGCTCAGATTTATGCTGCCCCAGGCCCTCACATTCTGTTCAATGGTTCTGGCTGGGTAGGACAAAATTTCAGCTCGAGGCAGTCAAAAATACACCCAAGTAAAGTTTATAAGAAGATTGGTGTATAGAAAACAGAAATGGTTAAATTACACGTAGTGAATTTTAGAATGAATGGCCATTGTGGTTACCTAAATAAAGTTACCGTAAACCGTAAACTTTGACCTTGTGGGGTAGCTTTGCCCCACCCAAAATTTTGGTCTTATGTCGTTTTGCAAACAAAGTTTTAAAGGTGCGCTATAAGTTCAAAAGAAAGTATTTCAAATACTAGGTTCCAATTATCTACTTATTCAACACTACCCCCCCCCCCCTCTACTAACATTTTCAGTGGGAAAAGTAACCCCGAAAATTGACAGTGTAACCCCGGTTGACAGAAACATTGGTAGTTGCAACTGTATTTTATAAGGAGTTAGTGAGGATTTTACTGCCACACTTTCAGAACGCCGACTCGTGAACATGTGTTTCATGTCTAGGGATGATTGTTCATCGCGGGAAAACTTGACTGTTTGCTGGGTTTCAACGCGCGTTCAGCTCACAAGAAGATTACTGGCTGCTTCATCTTTTACGTAGAGCTGTTGCCCTATTTGACTAAGCCAATAATCTCGCAGTCGTAATATTTGATGCCTATTATTGGTCTGCAGACAGCTACGTCGTGTCAGACATACATCGTCCAATCATACATGCCGCAAGAAGCCACAGTGTTTTCAAAGGTTTGTTGGCACAAGCAATTTTCGCGATGTACTATCATTTCTGTTTATGTCATACCTAGGGCTAGGAAAAATTCTCGAGTTCATTGACTTGCATGCTAGAGCCCAATGCCCTATTCATACTCAAGCCCCGTCTATTCGTTCATTGTCTGTTGTCTGAACGAGTAGCAGGTAATGGACAAATGTAGGGCTTCGGTATATACAGGATGATAGATTCTAGCATGTTGGTCGTTGAACTCGTGAAATATTCCTAGCCCTAGTCATGCCACAATAAGTGAGGAAGAGAACGAAAACAAAAGCTTCAAGCAATTGTTTGAAGTACTTATTAACTTATTTATTTGACCAATAGACAGTTGCCTAGAGGGGGAAGATGTTTTGTACTAAAATTTATAATTTCAATATTAAACGGCGTATCTGCGATTTTATTAAATTATAGGTAGAGATGATGGTTTATCGCGGGAAAACTTGACTATTTGCTAGGCTCCAACGTACGTTTAACTTATGAAAAGATGACTGGCTTTCACTTGTACGTGGAGCTGTTACCCTATTTGACTAAGCCTATAAGAACCTCGCTGTTTTAATATTCGATGTACGTTATTGGTCTGCAGACAGCTACGGTGTGTCAGTGTTTTCAAGGCTATCTTGGCGCAAAATATTTTCGCGATATACCATCAACTCTAATTATAGGGTGTAAAAGTTAAGTGACGTGTAAGTGCCAAAATTTGTTTACTAGTAAAAAAAAGACTGCGAGTATGTGTAGAAAATGAAAATTTTTGGAACTTAGATCTTAGAAATTGGAAGATTTTGAAGGAAACCCACCGACCAGCGAAATCCTCCGACATTCGAAAATCCGGGATGGTCCCGAAAGGAATCGAACCCGGATAATATTGGTGACCTGCCATTCGTTTGGACGCGTGCACTATGTCGCGACGGCAGTTCGTTAGTCGGAATCGTTGACTCTGACGCAGCGTCCACAATCCGTGTGATTCGACCGTGAATCATAAGTAGAGATGATGGTTTATCGCAGAAAAACTTGTCTGTTTGCTGGGTTTCCACGCACGTTCAGCTTACCAGAAGATTAGCTTGTACTTGGAGCTGTTGCCCTATTTGACTGAACCAATGAGAAATCATGTATTGTAATATTTGATACATGTAATTGGTCTACAAACAGCTACGTTGTGTCAGATGTACAACATACAGCCATATAAGTTGCAATTAACTACAGCGTTTTCAAGAGTATGTCGACACAAAACATTTCCGCGATATATCATCGTCTCTAATCATAAGCCTCACACTGCACTATGACCCACCTTTAATATTAGGTTTCCGCCCAGCCTCTGTAAGTCACCTAAAAATCTTAAGATAAGACCGAATAATTGTAATATCAACTGATTTTACACTAATATAGCTATAATTAGGGACCCCACTTTGTTTCGGTGCCTCACATTCACATCTGCAGTACTGCTTTGTGGTCAGTGATTGTATATTTTAACTGTCACGAGCCTTGGTATTCTACCGGCAAATCACAGACGTATGGTATTGCATTAACTATATTGTGATTGGCTCAGTCAAATGAGAGACAACACTCCACATAGACACGCTGCCAATAACCATGAAGCTGAATTGCAGATGTGCACGTAAGGCACTGAAACAAACTGTGGCAAAATTATTTTCGCGAAAAATAGCGGTCCCTAGATATAATTATTAATACATCGATTTTATCTTAGCAACCGAAGTTTTTTAAACAAGCATATGTTATAAAATCAAGCCCAAACAAAATATTTTCGCACAAGAGAATTACGGAGTCTAGCTTGACCTGATGATATATTGCAAAATATGCTGGTACGTAACGCAGGTCCACACGTTTAATATCTGTCCGTACATACGTGTCAGACTTTAATCGAAAAAATATTACGGCTAGGTTTCAGTCGCCATATTGAATTTTATTATTTTTAATTTTTTTGGAATTCTGAGAAGAAAATTGTTAAATATGTGATCATCCCTCAAATTCTATTTACATTTCACTACAGTACAGACCTTGTGATTTAGCTGCTAACTTATAATTACGCCGCAATTTGTCGGGTAAATTATGAATATAAAATAATTTACCCGACAAATTGCAGCGTAATTATCTTTACTCAATGCCTAAACTCTGCACGCCATTCTCGCACCCCGCACGTACCAAGATCAGCCATTCCAAACAAATAACTGGCTGGTACAAAGCTGTCCCTGGACTGAAAACTTAAGCCGGATTCACAACCACACTTAACTTACCTACGAACACACGCACGTGTGTTAAGTATTAGAGACTGGATTCACAACAATATTTGATCTAGACATGCGCGGAAATTGTTTACGTCATAATAAAATGTCGGTAATAGATGATCGTAATTTATTTTTACTTTTCGCAGCGAATTATATAATATATGACCACAAATTAAATGATTTCTCAATACAAATTAATATTTAATTGATTCTTACGTCTGCACATGCTGCGCTCACAACCACCACTTAGCGTACGTACGTACAAAGTAGAAAGTTGATCAACTCTACTACATAAGTACGCACGTTAAGCGAGGATGTGAATGCTATCATGTACACTCGGTGTTTCTACTTTTACGCGTACGCTAAGTCGTGGTTGTGAATCCACCTTTACTGTCCATACACCAAATTGAGATTTTGGAGAATGAGTGTGCTTACCTGGGTATTGTTGTCGTCAGTTTGATGTTCTGCATCTCGGAGTTCACGAGCATCGTGTCTTTCTTTGCTCAATCTGTAAAATACAAACCACATCGATTAGCGAGCGGAATTTCCGAGTCCCTAGCGGAGAGAGGAAACGAAACTCACATTGAAATATTTCACGGTAAAGTGAACATTTCCAAAAGATTTCCCTTGAATTTTAATTCAACTCATTTCTGTTTTCCACCTGGGGTTCGAGAGTTATGTGAAATTATTCCACGCCAGGCAAACGCCAAGAACATATAATTCACTGTTGCCTCTTTGATCGGACACTGGCCATATTGACACGCCTCTGACGTCAACAAGCCAATAGTAAATAAGAAAATAATTCGTGTAGTTCTTTCTAACATGTCTATCCGCTTTTACTGTTAGAAGCTAACAGATAATCGGTTCGAAGAACCAACTACAAATAAACGCTTCCGAGATATAGCAAGTTTAGAATGACCTTAATAAAAATAATATTCACGTATAATGAGCCAAATTATTAGAGTCTGCTACGATTATTCTATTTTACACAGATGGTCGCGGCTGGCTCAGTGGCTACAGCGCGCGCCTCCTACTAAGGTGATCCTGGTTCGATTCCCGACGGGCGTCTCCGGATTTTCGCATGACGGAATTGTGCCGGACGATGCCGCTGGTCGGTGGTTTTTCTCGGGGATCTCCCGTTTCCCCGGGCAATTCATTCCGGCGCTTCTCAATACTCACATCATGTACAGTCTGTCTCATGTAACTTTTCAATATTTTGACATTTCTCTTCTGATAAATGTGCCTAGCTTCCTATAAAAGCATGGTCTCCACAAACCGGTTAAGAGACACATTTCTCAGATTTGAACTGTCAAAATATGGAATATTTATGTGGGATAAACCAAATCCCTTCACCCGCGCTAAAGTCCTTGCAAGTATCTGTTGACCAAGATCTCGTCTTTATTTAACTGAACCTTGCAATAGAGAACCAAAATTTAAATTTTAGTGGTTGGTTCCATCTTGCGTAACTCTGACCGGTAAATGTGCGGCGTGTATGGTACTAAAGGCCCTTTCACATCATCAAATATTTATTGAATTCAGTTTCTTTAAAACAATTTATTGAATGACGCAACGACTCAAGAAATTTGTTCAGTAAACATTGATCTTACCACTAGAGAAGTTATGACACAATTTTTTTTTTACCAAATAATGCGCAAAACAGTAATATCGCTATTTTACAATAATCTGCTAACCCTGCACGACATAAAAATGTTTGGTTTAGCCAATACGAAATTTCTTGTTATTTTTGTATACATTATTTAAAATAAATAAATAATGTTAGTATTTATTATTGTTTTAAGTTGCATAGAGAGCTAAATTAATAAGTTATTTGAATCAGTTACGTTGGTAAGACCTCTTCTTTGTTCTTAAATATTTTGATTCAAGAAAATTTCAACAGGTTCGAAACGAAAATCTTTGACGAAGACAATCAATAAATTGGAAGACAAAATGACAGCGGCTGTGACGTCAACATGGCGTCGTATAGCATTCAAGAAATTGAATTCAATAAATTGGAAACAAAATTAAAGTAACATTTGATCACATGAAAGGGCTTTTAGAAACGTAGGCAGGTCTGGAAAGGGCGCTGGTCTAGTGAAAATATACAACACGTTATTTCAAATGTGTTATACGAGTATGAAGAAATTGTTACGTGAAATTCAGAAAATAATGTTACAGAACTTTAGTAAGTATCTATTAATTTTCCAATGGCTTTTAACATTGAGTAAACTAAACTCAATTAAACACAAGCATTACCGAGCATCGACTTTAAATTAAAACTGACGTTGAAGAAGCTATAGTGATAACACAATTTTTTTTGCGTTTACTCTGTAGATTTCTGTTGACTATAAATAATCGTTGTATACAGGTTCTCCAGAAACAAACGCATAATAATCACACCACGCGAATCCTGGGCTAACTGGAGACGGAAAGGTGACTGACAAATTATTATACGATGACTTTTTTATACATAATGTGGCAACACTGCACTGTAGTAAGTCCTCTGTTGCCCTCCCAAGCAGCACAAACATGATTCTACGTTTACTTGATGTAACATACATAAGATAATACCTGGATGTGGAGCGCAAAAGGGGACTGTCTCTGTGCAGTGTTGCAGCGTTGGGCATGTAAAATGTCGTACAATATTTTGCCACTTACATTTTCGTCTCCAATTTAGCTCAGGATTCGTGTGGTGTTCTTATTTTTTATTTATTGACTTATTTTTTTAAATGGCGAAGTTAAGGCATGTAGCTTTCTCGTACACTTAACCATTTTTCTTACAGATACATAAAATAAAATTCAATACACATGAAACTGACAAAAAAACAAGAAAAAAGTAAAACTAATGATGATTAACATGACAATAATACAACAGACCACTTTACGTATTCGTGCGAAATAATGACATATAAATACTCGTACAGAGTTTACGATTTTTCCAATATAATAACACAAAGTCCTAATTCGTTATGTAGATAGTACGTGTACACAAAACAAAATATGTTAAAGATAATTAATTAATTCGTGTGACAAGCAAGACGACATAACAATGTAGCAGTTTACAAAAAAATATTAACAAATAATTAAATTTTACTTAGCTTAGTAAGTTACTAACTTTTAGGCAGCCGGATGTTTTAAAATATCAGCTATGGTCCTGCATATAATTGTAACAAAATTAAAAATAAACTATTATAAATATAAAGCCACATATACAGTACTTGCAGTTAATGTGAAAATAATTATAGTTCATGGGCTGTAACTTCTTAAAATACAAAGAATAACCAACTAAATATTATTTACAGCTATCTAAGTTTGAACATTAACGAAACTAATACATTTAGAAGCAATAAATTCAGCACTTTCAACTGATGTTGTATTTCATTTATATGAACTTTTAAAGGAAGTAATAATGTACTTATTATTATGTAATAATTATAAATTGAATTATATATGCAATAATTACGATGCGTTTAATTCTGGACAGCGTGTGTGTAATGGTTATTTTTGGGACGTTAGAAAGACGAAAGAGAAGTCCATGGACTTTGGCCTAGGGCGTAAAAATGTTAATCCAGGCTTGGTATAGGCGGTTCGGGATAAAGCGACTAATTCTGAAACATCTGTTACATTTTCCCTTGCAGTTAATTCATAGTTTCCTACCAGTTTTAATATAAACAAAAAACCTTAAGTAACAATCAAAGAGTACTGTTATATTGAACCTTGCGTCAGAGGTCACATAAACAATTTTTAATTTTTATTCTGGAGTAGGTGATCTTCAAAAGTTCTTGCTTTATCGCGAACCACCTATACCGCAAAGAGCTCCATGTAACCTCCATGTATCGCAAAGTGGTGTGATGAGGTGTATAGATTCCCACCTTCCCGGAATTACGATTGCTATCAGTATTTTTCTCCTGCGCGCTCCTTCGCCGGTTATCGTCGTGTAGCCGTACCGCCACTGCGCAGCATATACAGTCTGTTCGCTATAAACTGAACACTCACTCAGCAGAACTTGTAATATCAATTTAAAATATGTTTTATTGAGACAATAGATGTTAACTTTTGAGAGGGGTGAAACGTTTACACTGGTTTTTAGCTACACAGAAGTTTTCATATAAAAAATAGTTAAGATGGGTGCAAAACGGCCGAAAGAAAACATGCAGTGTGCACTTTATAGGCGGTTCGGGATAAAGTGAGCACTCACTAAAGCCCTACTAAAGTTCTATTTTCAGCCAATTCATATATTTTCGCTCGTAACGGCTAACGACGGGAAATGTCGAGCCTCTGCTTGCGCGTGTAATATAAATTGTGCGATCAGTAGAAATCTATACAATTTGACAAAAAAAAAAGGTTAACGACTTATATATAATATAATTATATCGATTTCAGTTGCTTTTCTTTCAGTATGGTCGCATTTAAATATGAAAATACGTGGAACTATATTGCGTAATTTCGCTGCCAACCATACAAGCAGTAAGGTAACTAGAGTTAGTGTAAAATATTATGCAGTAACGGCTAGTGATATTTTTCAAAGGTTAAATTTTTAGTTCTCAGTTTATCCCGAACGACCTGTAGTACCGGCAGCTTTTCCGCTGATTTACCTCCCTGAAGAAATCTGATCACCGCCGCTGCTGTGCCCCCTATGACGGGAGCGGTCAAGGCTGATCGCAGGTCTTGAGGCTGGGTGATACAGGGGGTGTGGGGGGAGGAATAAGAAGGGGGGCGGAGGCGAAGGAAGAGAGGAGCAACAATAGACTTGCCGTGGACGGCCAGGAGTCAGCCACCGCTGAAGAACGCGCGCCGAGGAAAAATCTTCCACGGAACAATGACCTCTAGGGTCGGTCTTCGCGGCGTCCTCCCCCCCCCCCCAAACCATCACCACCAACCACCCTCCATCATCGTGTTCCAATACTACCCGCTTACATCCGCCAGTAATGGCGTACGTCCATAACGTCCTAGCCCATTGCAAGAATCCTTCAAAGACCTTGGTACCTATTCCCACCAATGAAGATCTTTCATGGTCTGGTCATGTAGCCAAACGGCGCTTATGAAAATTCACGAGGGTAGGGTAGGTTAACCTAAATTTCAAGTTTTTGATATCTGAAATTTTACCCCAGGTAAGTTTACCTGTGTTCGAAATTTCAACTGGTGGCCTCTCGGGTAGCTACAAAATTAATATTATACTTAAATATAAATAGAGGACGTGTAAAGAATGACCTTTCAATGTAGTATTTAGCAAAATATTTGTCATATAGGCATTATGTAGAAGTTTTTTTTGTTATACCTGTCATCTTAAAACCATTAACAGTATTGCAGGCGGTTATAAAATCCTGGTAATCGACAAAACCTGGTCACGTGACTGAAACAACCTTCCTACTCCACCGATTGAATTTTCATAAACGCCCTAAATCTGTCGTTCCTCGTATTAAGTTTTACGTACTCTACACATACCGTGTTTTATCGCACAATCGTCGCCCTCGCATCTAATTTTTGAGACGACAGAAACGGTAAAAATACTTTCATCGCATAATCGTCGCACCACAATGTTCTGTTTACGTTTCTGCATCAGAGATGTTACTACGCTCAAGTACGAAGTACGAAACTATTAGAGCAAAATGGTTGCTGCAAGAATCTATTATAGTTAGTACCAAAATATTCCGCTGGAATGAAAGTGGAACATAGCGTCACTAGTTCAACAGTCCGCCATATTGTGTTTGTCTTGCGCGTGGACTTTCCCAACTGAACGTAGTATATCTATGACAACGCAAATTAAAAACGAACTTTGTAAACAGTACACACTGCAACGGTAATACACGGTAGCGGACTCGCAGTAGCCGAAAGCAAAAACTTCAAGAGAAACGGAACTTAGAAAACGAAAATTGATCGGTTTTCTAATAACCAAAAGTGTTTATTTACCGGTAAATACTGCTAATCACGAAATTTGTTCCCACCAAATGTGCGTATTTAATTATGAACGAAACTAACATAACCTCCAACATTATGAACGAAACTAACATAACTTCCAACATCTAGTAAGTTATAGAAATTTAGTCATTGTTTCAGAGTTCATCCGTCAATATAGTTCTGCCAAGAATATTGAGTTACTTTAATATAAATAGGGTTAGTAACGAAAAATGTTGGTTAAAAAATTTTTTTGTACCACGGGAATTTTTCTCGGATAATAGTCGCACTTTCGATTCTATGCATCCAATTTGGCAAAAAAAAAAAAAAAAAAAATGCGACGATTATGTGGTAAAACATGGTAAATAAGTACTTCTTGCCTCACACAGCGAAATTTATTCTTAACACAGACTGATTTATTTCCTGCACACGATTATTGAGACTCAGTATATCCCAGCTTGAATGAAAACTTATCAGCTTATTCAAAATGCCTTAACCACGAGAACATTATATTTGTATAAATTAATAAATTAATATGGAGTCGTCTAAACGACAGACATTTACATCACAGTCTAGCCCTGCCCTATAAAATGCTTTCATCGCCAGATGTCGCCCCTGAATACCTGACAAGCAGACTGGAAACTTAGGGAATATTCACCAATTCAACACAAGATCTAACTCATCTCATCATCTTTCAATACTTACCCACAAATATAATTCATTCTCAAGGTCATTTACCGTCTCTGTTGCTCGAGCTTGGAACAGTTCAGCCACATTTCGGAACCCTCCAACACTTCCGGCTTTTAAACGTGGTACACAAATGTCTGTCATGATGAGCCCGGAAAACAAAAACAAGTTTTAAGTCTAATTGTTTGGAATTAGTCGTGTATGTATGGATATCTTTTAAACTCGTGCGTATATTATTTGTTTGATTAAGGGGGATTGATCCCTGTCAGATCGGTTTTACTGTTTTTCTTATAAATCAGGGAATAGACACAATGTTTTGCTTTTTTTCACGCTGACAAGGCATAGTTTATTGTTTCATTCACTTTTTGGAATCCATATGGTATTGTTTCTGTTAATTTTGTGGCCTCTGTAGTCGCTCCCGTAAATAAAGCAATTTTTCTTTTCAGCTGTTTCCCGTTGCAAAATAATGAATATATTACGGTTACAGCAATTACAGAAAAACGATTAAGTTTGTATCTACGCCCTGTCGTGACAACAATTTTGATACATCGACTAGACTAGAAGTTATCGAGAAGAAACAGATAAATCCTTGGTGGTAGGTATCAATACCCCTTAAGTATTTATTGTGTTTCTATTAACTTAGGCTAAATTGTCTGAGGTAGTTTTTGCTTTAGCCATTATTTGAAACGTATATCTCTATTGCTTGCCTTTAGTGTTCTTCGATATTGTTAGTGACAGATTACTAGACGAAACGTTGTTTGTACGTTTCTAACTATTCAAGTGTAAATATAATGTGTGGTGGCTTGTAGACGGATAAGGGTACGAAAAGGCAAAATGCCTCAAATTCGCCATTATAAAAGACGTAAATAAATAAGTAAAAAAAAATTAGACTCGACTACCGAGCGGTGTGCACAGCTTCGGTCATTAACAGATTATTAGAAAACTGCTAATCGCTCATGAGTAATGTATGATTAGGTACATCTTTCAAAGAATGCTTCACGTGTGTAAACCTATTTCAAGCTCAGTACTACTAGTTATAACATATTTTCTTGTGGCCGAATTGACGAAAATATCGTCGGGTTACGGGTTACTCCTAAAACCTCGTAAGTCCAGATTTTCCAAGTTTACATTCCAGGTTATTTGGTGCTAATTTTCATGGCGCTTCTAGTGTTAAAACCTTGTAAGTCTACTGAATGTTAGCTTTCTTCTTAGCTAAAATTAAAAAAAAAAATCCTATCTATGGTGTAGTATGACTACAATTTTTTTTTTGCTGAAACTGAAAACTAACATTTTAAGAATTCAATATTTTTTTTAATACAAATAATTTTTATTCTTTATATTTATGAGCATGACATTGTAGCCTGAAATATCTTTATCCACTGCGATTTTTTTTAGTTTGGTTTATCTGTTGGTTTTAGTGTCGTCCTTAAAACGGAAACATGCAAAAATATGACTTTAACAAGCCTTTACGCGAAAACTATGAGAGATAAAAAAATTTCATAAAAACCAAATTCAGTCACATTTTGTGTCTAAAATAAGAAAAAAATATTTGGTACAAATAAAAAATAAAAAAAAATGGCGATGAAAATCGTGGTACACCGCGCCCTGAAGAGTACTGAATACGATCATCCAGATAGCCAACATATCACACGCATAATTATTTTAGGTTTAATATCTGACAGTAAAAATTCGAGGGCAGATATATACTAATAACAAAGGCAAACGTGTGAAACGTCGGCGTGAGATGAAACCTGTTTAATATTTCACCAATCATTTTCAAACTAACACAGTTCACAGGCCAACGATGAAAAAACTTTTCTACTGAAAATACCTCATTCTTATGTTTTTTAGGTTGCTGAATCCGAGTATAATGTTGAAAAAGGTGTATCACCCACCACTTATTCACAATTTATAGTTAAATATATGGAATTAAGCAATATTTTTAGAATTTTACAGCATTTTTATATTTTTCAAATAACATTGAAAAAGTAGATCTAATGAACAAAACTGATGTTGGTAGCAATGCTGAAACAAATGCTAAACAGCTGATGTTTTGTTTACCCTCTACCTAACTTCACTGTCAAGTTTCCTGTACATGTGCTCAGAGCAATGTCTAGTCGCGGTTGTAAAAACTCTGCTAACAGTTTTTGTTATATTTGTGGTAAGTTTGTAATTAAAAAACACCAAAGAAACATTACAGACTTTGTGGAAAAAGTGTATTTAGCATACTTTGGAACTAAACTCGGAGATCAGGATAAATCTTGGGCGCCGCATAAGGT
>PNEQ01006013.1:0-61118 GCA_003012365.1 Medauroidea extradentata
TATATATATATATATATATATATATATATATATATATATATATATATATATATATATATATATATATATATATATACATAAATATACATATGTATGTCTGTGTGTGTTGTATTTAGGATCTCCCAGACAATATTCTGGGAGGCGATAGTATTGACTATTGTGATTAAAAAAGTTAATATGAACAAGTGGTCAATATGGGACAGTTGTTTAGATAGCTCCATTTAAATGTAAATAAGGTTATATATATGTATGTCTGTTTGTGTAGTATTTAGGTTCTTCCAGACAATATTCTGGGAGGTGATAGTATTGATTATTGTGATTAAAAAAGTTAATATGAACAGGTGGTCAATATGAAACGGTTGTTGAGATAGCTTCATTTGAATGTAAATAGTAAATATAAATAAGCTCTTATATCACTGTCATTGTTTTAATTTTCAGTAATGATCCCTGTTTCCGGTACAAGGAATTTATAAGACATAATGAATAATACACTAATATTTTATTTTCTTAGCTGTAATTACAAGATTACATTACACAACCTTTTTGTTTAGTGTCAAACACAACGTTCAAATTCACAGGCCACATTAGTCAGTTAACAGTGTATGTAAACACGTTTCCATTGCAATGCATTGCCTAATTGATTGTGACATGACCTGTCACTGCTGGGAGGTACTTAACTGCAAATAAAACTAAATACGGTTATTTAAGAGCTTATCTATTTTTACAATCAATTGGGGATATCTCCACAACCGACACGTATAATGATCATAAGAAACTTTTTTTATCACAATGACGAGTACTATCACTTCCCAGAAAATAGTTCTTTCCTCCCGGGACGTCCTGTATATAAAAACCTTCACATCGCATGCATTGCACTACACTGCAAAATCGGCAGGTACATGTTTAGAAAGACACATACATATTAGGTTTAAATTTTTGTATGTGTAGGTATGAAAAACAGCTATAGAATGTGTAATTTTACATTAAAGTATAGTTGTATGTTTCAAACCCCAAAACTTGTGCACGTATGTTTAAAACCAACAAATATAAATGCATTTACCAGAAGGTGAGTGTAAAATTACTTCTTTTTAGTTTAGCCTTAAAATACACGCCCGAAAAATTATATTACTAGTCATTATACGATTTATTAACGCAGTGCCATATCCTTAACATGCTATCACAGTACACATAAATTATTCTCAATGAAGCATTGTAAAGAATAATAATGGATAAATTTGCACACGTGAAAATAGCGCTGACTCATAAACAGTAGGTTTTAAATTATATTTGTAAGCTTCTAAATTGTATATACGGAAAATGATTCAGTAAGATGCGGTATTTGTATGAAAACATTTGCTTGCAAATATGGATTTGTATGGAAAGTTTGAAACGGTCAGGAAAATTTTAGAAAATTCGCAGTGTTTACCTTTTTATCGCTTTCTTTAAAAAATTCTTGCCTGGAACTTGTAACATAGCATTTGCGCGATGTTACAGATGATTATAAATTTAAATTTATTTGTCAATGAGCCTAGGTATTTATTATTCTATGACCGAACTTACCCCGTGCCAGGAAAAATTAAATGTTTAAATCGTCTACGTGTTGTGTGTTTTGGGACTTTAATGACTTCTGCAGCTTTTTATATTCATGCTATTAATATTTCGTACGGTGAACCACAACCTGATCTGACGTATAACAAAGAAGACCTCAACGCGTCAAAAAAGTATGAGTTTGCTTCTACAACTACGACAAGGAGAGAAATATTTGAAGTTATCCATGACGTCAACGCCGAAGTATTATTTCCAATAGGAATTTTAAAGAAAAACCTGTGGTCCGGGCTATTCCAGAGTCTACTTCGGATTCGCTGCTGTCCTGGGTCTCCGAGGGTCTCAGTTAGACGTGTTCATCATTCGAGGACGAGGAGGACGTAATCATCATCCGAGGACGAAGAGGTCGTGATCGCCATCCAAGGACCAAGAGGACGTGGTTGAATAATTATTGAGGGATGATCTAGAGACCAAACTTCCCGACCTTCTACAAGACACCCTTGGTAAGACCAGCCCAATCGTATGCCGTCGTGTCAAGATTTGTCCTTCGTCGAGAGTTGAAAAATCTAGTAAATTTTCGATCAATTCTCAAAATAGTTGATTCTATAGAACAGCTGTAGAATTCGTTTGATAATCGTAATGAATTTAAATTGCTTCAAAAATGAACTAAACCTAAGTTCGACCCAAGATTTATTAACCTCAGCTGGCAAAGAATTATTAAAGACGTTTATAAACTGTTCCGGAAATAAACATAATTTGGGAAACACCGAAAACTCAGTACAATTTGTAGAACTTGGGTTTGCAAGTTTAAGTGATGGTCATGTTTGTATAGAAGTAAACCACCTTGGTCACGGTAAAACCCTATCATTTAAAATTTCATTCACCATAATATTTTCTGCTTACTTAATTATTTAGTAACCTGACTTTTCTGAAGAAATCATTATTTTCATATCTATAGTGTCATTTTCATTTAAATATATTTTCTTATGACTTCTACAGGCGTTTCGTTTTCATTTGATCAGTAGTTCTGGTTATAGAAATACTGGTTGGTTTTCTCTTTTGCCACACCCTTTTCAATCTGGTCTAGTAAACCACGCGTGATTGTAAGGAATTTTCATATAATATAATATTACATACCTATCATTTACAAACTTACGGATGTTTAGATTGCCGCCGTGACAGAAACGTAAGCAATCAAGTAGGCCGGCGTTACAAACCCCTCCCCTTTCCCAACCACATTTCAAAGAAGGCCAACTGGACGACAATATAGGACCTTGTTACGAGCTAAGCGAACCTGTCTCATTATGGTCACATAGAAGACAAGATGTGCCGCCAACCGCTCACTGTGCCAGGTAGAGGGTACAGCTAGTCTTTTATGTGACCATAACGCGACAGGCCACGTTTGACTCGCTAAAGTGTACCGTATTGTCGTACTGATGGATGTAACACCGGCTACTTGCTTGTTTATGTTTCGGACACGGCGGCACTCAGAACAAGGGGAAAAAATAAAAAATTGTTAATAATGTTATACCGGTAAAATTTTACGCATGTTTTTATCTTGAAAGTGTAATATTTATTTACTTAGAAATATTTAAAGGAACTTTCTAAATATTAAGTTTTAACTAGTAGCGAATTTTCAAAGTGAAAAAACCAAAATATGAAAAAAATCATTGGAAATTATTGATAATGTAATGTAATCTGCTTTCTAATTTATTTACTCTTAAATGTTTATTTTGATTAGGCTATGTTTTCTGTGTAAATTGTATGCAGCATATGCTACGTTATTATCGCTTTATGTAGCTATACCGCACTATATTTGTTGTTTGTTTGTTTGTAGCATAGCTGAAAAAAAATTGCAGACGAATAAAGACATTTAAATATTTATTTGCCCGTGGCTTTGTGTTTACGATGATGAAATGTTACGGCAAGATTCATGACTTTTTATATCACAAAGTGAGTAAATTGTTAAAGATAACGAAAAATAGCATCGTACAGTACGGTACATACCTGTGTTTTAAAGGAAACTTCGAAACAAATATAGTGGTATTACTTTTGTAGGACAATAGTTATGATTATTTCAATTAAAATTGTTGCCTATTACCTACAATATTTTTTTCAATTTTTAAACTTTTGTGTGTGTATATATATATATACACACACACACACACACACACACACATATATATATATATATATATATATATATATATATATATATATATATATATATATATATATACGCATTATGTGTGTGTATTTATTGCATAGTCAAAATATATATAATGTATGTATAATAAACGTATTAAATTAAAATCAGACGTTTACGGGATATTATAAGAACTACAGAAAGGATATAAAAATTTTACTGAAAAAATGTAAACAAGGAGTAAAAAAAAACCTCTTTTAAACTATATTCAGCACTATTGGAAATCAGCAAAACTTTTTTTCTTCTTGGATATTTTAAAACTCGTTAGTAAAATTTGTGTTCTATTAAGTGTTATAGAATCTCAGACTAATCAAAGATACTGTACAAGCCATATTTAATATTCAATTCACAAGTGTTTTTTAAGTTAATAATTTGAGCTAGGTTTTCACAGCAGGACTGACCGATTCCGGTTCGAGTAAAGAGATATATTAAAATACATAAACCTGTATTAATTTTGTCACTGTCATTTAGTTCAATTTATCAAGAGGCGTACTAAAACGCATTACAAAACATTGTTCACCATATTGTGATAATATCTTCTTATAACCAAGTTCCATTATTAAAATCAAATTTGGACAATTTTTGTTATAAAAAGCGTGTTTTCAATTTTTATGGCATTGAAGAAGGTGAATAGACCTTACATGTGTTTCCGATTAACTATCGACATCTTTTGAACCCTTCGGGATAGAGAGTCAGTATTCACTTCAAAGTGTTGCTTACGTAAACACCCAAAAAGTGATTTTAGAATTTTTTGATAGTCGACCCCCAAGCAGTAAAAACGGGTAAAATGTGTTTATTATGAGATGTCTGTATCACTGAAAAACAACTGATAATTGTCGTGATTTTTACTTAAATTGGTTACGTGTACAAATGTATATAATAGGACTCTAAGACGTTTCGAAATTATTTAATTAAGTGGGCGATATACGTTAAATGTGTTTTCGATTATTCTTCCATATCTATCGAACCAATCTAGATATCGAAGTGCTTTTTGCATACATTGATGCTATTGTAAATATACCAAATACTACTAAATATACTTAGCGAATTCGGCTCTGAAGTTAAAAAACGCGTAAAATATGTTTTAGATTCACAATCTATATATAACGATCCTATTGATTTTTATATAGCGACGTGATTTTTTGAAAATATTGATGCTCACTCAAATACCTGAAAAGTAATTTCTGGAATTTTCGGAATTCCATACCTAAGGAGGTAAAAAAGGGCGATAAGTGATGAAGTGTGATTTTAAAAATCGTGTATATATATATAATTATATATATATATATATATATATATATATATATATATATATATATATATATATATATACATATATTATTATATATTGAACCCCGCTGGCTATTTTCGTGTTTTTTCACGTCCAAGGGACACCATTAAAGTAGTCTAAAATGTTATTCACGTGTTTTTAGAAATTCTGTCTCTTAGGAGGTGTAAAGACCTGGAATGTGATATATACCGAACCCGTCGAGATATTCAGTTTAAGTTTGCTTCAGGATGATGATTAGGTTAATGCCTGCCAAAAGGATTTTATGATTTTTCAAAATTCAAACTCTAAGTACTGCACTGGGGTTATATGTGATTTTTAATGAATTATCGATTTTGCTTCGACTGAATGAGCTATCGTCTTGACTTTCATTTCACTTGGATACTTGAATAAATATTTAAGGTGTGAAATTGAATTTTTCGAAATTCTACACATAAATAAGCGAAAAGGCATCAAATTTGTTTTCTATCAACTGATGATACTAATCAAACCAGTAGAGATATTGAGGTGGTGTTCCCATCAGAATGATACTATTGAAAATACCTAAAAATATTATGAAAGTTTATTTAATCTATACGATAATTAAAAAATCAACACCGAAATTTGTATGTAAACTTTCAAGGCAGACGATCCGAAAAGCAAGTACGACCAGTGAGAAATAAATCATATCAGAGTTTCGTTATAACCTATTGTTCTATCGTTGTACAACTTCTATGAACCTAGGAAATTACGAATAAGTTCGACGTTATGTGGCACAGCTGCTTATAGCTCCTGTCTATTGTTCAGAAGGTTCTTGGCTCAAATTCCGTTAAAGCTGTGCATATGTCCAATTCTGACACACAAAAACTGCAAGACAGATTAAATTAGTGCAATTTGGATGGAGTCGTTCAAAAGTGGTAAAAATGTATTATGCTGTCCACTACCTACTAAAGTTCCTCGACAGCGTCATCTCACGTATACCATCTCACTAAACTCAAGGTTGGGGTACAAAATAATTTTATGCTTCTGCAAAATATTACCCTGCGAAAACTGCCTAATGGCACTTAACTTCATGATAAATTATGAAAAACAAGAATGTTATTGAAGGCACCATCACCTATCGTTGTGCTCGGGGAAATCAGTCTTCATATCACGTAAACTACTTATTTCATTCGATTAACTTCTTACATTTATGAGTCTGTAATTGCACTACAACGTAAACTTTGCTGTGACTATAAATATGGGCCAGGTGAAGTCGCTGTTAGTGGCAGGGACAAACTTAAAAGTGATTTTCGCGCGGACAGCTATAGCTACTTATCCTGCTGCAGAGTTAAATCGACTAGCAGATTTGTCATCCTAAGACTTGATGACTGAACTACCTGTCTGGTATACAAATAGGTGTTTTAATTAAAGCATATATTATCTGCTATGAGTAACACGCGAGCAAAGTCGCGGTCGCTCTGCTATTGCAGTATAAAAAGCAAAACAATAGTTGATGAAGTCACTTTGTTGGTTGTGTGTGTATGGATATATATGTATATGTGTGTGTGCGTGTGTTTTCGTACTAGCCCGACAACCACAACAACAATGACGTGACATTAGCGTTGATAAACATTAAACATAAGCTGCTTAATAAAATTGATTTTAAAATGTTTTGTAAGTATTATAATTTGTTAATATATATATACATATATATATATATATATATATATATATATATATATATATATATATATAACGGATTCTGCTACGAAAGCATTGTGGGGGAAGATACTTACTCGAAACGTATTTAATAGTTATTGACACGTGAAGATTATGTTGCGGCATCTTATCGTATAATATAAGATTAGCCACTGACGGCCACATTTAGAAATTATGTAAGACTGTAATTAGAATTAACTAAGTCTAATATCCTTAATATATTCTTACAAATATAAATAATATTTTGGCAGAAAATAGTGGTAAGGGTAAAAATTTATAAAAATGTTCTGGAAATTAAGGAACATACATAAATATACTATGAGGTATAGTTAAATACGTATCGGATAATAAAAATTAATTAAAATACTTAGCATTGGAGGTCGACTTTCGACTCATGAAGGGAAAGAACTGTTTTAAATTTAGAATAACGTATATAATCATTGTTCTGATTAGCATACTCACAGATAGTATTAAATGAGTAACTTTAAATCAAGCAAATAATATATATATATATATATATATATATATGCGTGCATGTGTGTGTGTGATGTACGACGCGTTACTTAGAAATAATTGCATACATTTACGTTCTCAACTTGTATATTTAGTATGCCGGAAAGCGGTAGTAAAATTAACTATACGCTTTGTTAATTACATTTATATATATATATTTATTAGTAGGATAAAACCGTTATTTACGTAAAAAGAAATAAATGTAATGTGACTTATCTTACTGTGACAGCGACACATTGTGCCAGGAGCAATACTAATGGCATTTCAACTCTCAACAACTTCATATATATCTTAGATAAATATTTTAACTGTTACTAATAATTAGGTAGTAAAAATATTGTATTGGATCTGTATTAAATCAGATTAATTCATATAAAATATTAACATTCAAACCATGTTCAAATAATTTTGCTTTATCAACCAGAACCGATGCTATGTTTTGCAATGCACTGACAGAAATATCTCTCATACTATTTTATCGAGTTGTCAGTAATATTCCATTCTGGGCTCAGTGTAAATAACAAAACTAGCTGATGCGAGCAGAAAATTTCGGAAGCAAAAGGAGGAAAAAAACCTTCCCCTAGTATTTATTACGCACACACCTGACGTAATTTATCCGATGAGCGCAATGCGCGCTCGGCGAAGGTATTTTGCATACGCGGAAAGCGGGTCACGGGGTAAAATGGGGCGAAGGGGGAAGAAGGGAAAAAAACGACGCGCATCTGGCGAGGATCAGCTGTTTTTCTTCGCCGGTGCGCGATGCGAGTCGCTGTGGCGCCATTAGCAGTTGAGGATGCGGAACCCGCTGGGCAGCCCCTAACCATGATATATTACTGCAATTAATTCCCACGGACATACTTGCGGCCGCCACACCCTCTGCCTCGCCGATACGACCCTCCGCAGGTATAGTCCGTCTAACATAACTATTACAATTTTTGACAGTTGAAAGGCGCGGGGAGAGACATTGATTCTCCATTATGCCCAACCCACAATGCACTACCAACATAACTCAAAATATTGTATTTTGAGATGAATACAGGTATCATACATACAAAACATCTTGTTTTTGTATGGTTACAGTGTAATATGAACATAACACAAAATTTGTTGGCATTGCATTGTATAATCTGACCTTCATCCCCATTCTGCACGAATAAATTAACTGTTATTTTGACACTAATAATTACTGTTACTTGGCAAATATTTATAAAAAACAATGCTGTTTATTTAATTTTTGAAGTGATTATCTTGGTTATGTTACTAGTAAAAATTATCACTTATTTCATTACATAAATAACTCAACATATTTTAATTTTTGTTGTGTTGATATTGTATTGGGGTTGTGATTTATCACAACTAAGTTATGCATGTGTAAATATAGGGAGCTATTGGCAAGGACATTTAATT
Source organism: Medauroidea extradentata (assembly GCA_003012365.1). Classification (NCBI taxonomy): domain Eukaryota; kingdom Metazoa; phylum Arthropoda; class Insecta; order Phasmatodea; family Phasmatidae; genus Medauroidea; species Medauroidea extradentata. The sequence continues at coordinate 8,640 of PNEQ01006013.1, forward strand.
AAAATCATTTATGTCTGGAAATTATGTTTTTGGTTAGGGTAGTATACAACCAACGTACATAAGCATCTACAAAATAAAAAAAGAAAATCTATGACCTTTTAATGTATGTAGTAAGCTACGAAAGCTGGTATACAGTAGCATCATTACTGTACTCAACTGCAATATGTGGTCATATTGATTAATATCTTACATCGAAATATACTGTATGAGATTACCACTGTACCCCTGCATAATACTCAAATATTTTTAAAAATGTGGGTTACCATTGTCATTCCCCTTGTCCTTCAGTTAAGTTAGTAGTTTATTTTTAAGCAGTTACCATTAAATTACTAGTGTTTTCCTCTGCCGTAAGTGATTTGTGCGTAAAACACAATCAGCTGGCTCTCAAACTGTGTAGTTTATCTAAACTGGAAGGATTTTCCTGTTTCAAAAACGGATTTATTACGTGAGACAGACTACACTTGTGATGCTACACTTGCGACGAACTGCGAGAATTTTTCTAATAACCGGTTGTCTTTTTATTTTCACCTTGTATTCTCGTCTGAAATCAATCAATTTTTTTTTTCAACGTTGATCTGATCAATTGCCCGTGCTTCATCTAAGAGATATGATTGGTTAAAAGAGCGTGTTTTTCACATCTGATGGAGGCGTTGTCAGGTGTCATTCCAGGAACATGACACTGTCGAGTGAGCGGTATTGCAGCTACGCAACACAGTCTTGCTTAAGGCAATGACCCATCATTTCTACTGCCTACCCGATAGTATATTTTTTCCCTAAACGAGACAACATACCGAAAAACTGTTGAGCAATTTTATTTAAAATAGTTTTTGGTATGCATACAGATTTAACTAATTAGATAGCTAATGGGAATAATTGCGTAGATAGTTTAAACCATTAAATTTGTCGTGAAAAATATATACATATATTTTTAACTGTTGAACAGTATTTAGACATCTTATCTTGTTTAGGATTAAAAGAGTGTAGTAGAAATGATGGATCATGGACTTAAACCTTCTCGGTATGTTTGTTTTACTATCACTAATCTTTATCAGTTGTTAAATTTAAAGTTTCTCCTTATATTATTAGAGCATTAAATTTTTGGGAAAAATTATTTACACCACCCTGTTTCATTCTCTTGTGTGCACTTGGTACGGCTGTGTTTCAAGGTCAGTGATTGATATTGTTAACACTGTTAGGCCAGGTTTCACCATCTTCTGTTAAGCATTTAGCATGCGTTAAAGAGGATTAGCAGAATATTTTACACGTTAATTAGTATGTTAATCCTATTGAACAAATGTTTAAAATGCTTAACAGAGGTGTTGGTGAAATAGGCCCATAGTCTTAGGGCAGTATCTATAAACGGCTTTCGAATGACAACCAACTGCTATCCCCATAGAGAAAGATTTGGTGAGCAGTTGGTTGCCATTCGAAAGCCTTTATAGATACGGCCCTAAATCTTCTAACCGCAAAATACAGACGTTTAGAATAGTAGCAAGCTTCTGATTTACACAGCCAATGAAGAGACGTCTCATCACAAGGACTTGCTACTAATATCCAGGTATCATATCTGTAGATGTGAACGTAAGTCGTTTAAATAAGTCGGCACAAAATTATTTTCATCAAATAACAGTGGATGTAATCTTTTTTTTCACTTACTTGACTACCTCCTCATGTGAGTGAATAAAGTTTCCACTCTTAAGAATGCGTGGTACCTATATAAATAAACGCTGAAAACATCAATTGATTTCTACGCTTTTTTCAAAGCCAATATGGATAAAATACTAAATGACAATCCTATGTAATGGTATTTGCCAACTTTATGAGTAAATATTTTTCCAGAACTACTAATTCGTTACGAGCCACAGTTAAATGCACGATGTTCCGGCGTCAGAGATTGTGCCTCAGGCGTTCGTAACACTGGAAACAATTTTGTTTAAAACGTTGACTAAAACTATTATCTAGGATTACTTTTGTTTAACTTTCGCAAATTGGCTTCAAGAAACCTACAGTTATAGATTAATGCTTTTAGCATTGAATAATGTACTACACCCTCTTAAGGCCATGATCTCTCTTTATTTTAAACAATGGCAAATAAGTCAAATATTTTTTAGCAAATGCTCTGAAAAAATTTGACACTGTGTACAGTTATACGATACACAATTTTGCCAGAGCTTATATTTTTTAATGATGTGTCGTTTACTAGCAAAAAATAATTTTGCTCAATTATGGCTTATTTTGACAACGAAATATGTGATAATTCAGGGGCAAATATCAAAGATCCGTTTGGTGTATTGCAACCAGAAAATTGAGGTACAAATAATGAGATATAAGTGTTAAAGCTGTAAAAATGAATTCTTGATATACGTATTAATTTACGCTAAAACTAATATTTTTGAAATCACTGTGAAACTAAAGAGCGAGGCTGTAACTAATAACATTATTTACGTGGGGGAAAATTACATGAGCTAGAGTAGCATATCAGTACTCTCCGAATTTCATGTTAATAATTCAGGATATTCATAGTTAATAGTTTCATGAAGTTATGTTCCCAAAATTAACCGAGATTTATTATGGAATTGTTGATACGAAAACATGTAACGATATTCCCGTTCAACTTAGCGTGCACACGTGTGATTACGCAACATCTCAAAAATAGTTAAAACTTATTAATATTATCTGGATACTTGTTACATATGAAAAAACTTTAAAATAGGCAGATTCAATCAATATCAAGAATCATCAGTATACAGAGAAACTGTCGACAAGGTGACAAAATATGTCTGTATTAGAATTATCTTCAAGTTTATAAATTACCGTACTTGGCACCACCTTTCACGTCACCAAGTTTATACACGCGTTGTTCGAACTATCAATATAGTACACGAAGTCTCCACACTTTAAAAATAATGGCTTACTTGTTAGGTATTTCAACGTACTAATTTCCAGCTGCTGAAGATGTTTTGTGAAGGTTATAAAGTATGCGAGGTGAAAATTAGTCATTATTTTCTAAATGTTTTTCATCTTTGTGCTAATAAAAATGTTAACGCCATCAATTTATGTTTGTACTTTGGAAATATTTTCCTGAAAGAAGCCATACAATTTAAATATTTATTTCACCGTACTTAAACTAAGTGTTTTATAACTATTTTTTATTAAATTCAGCGTGTGTAAAATTTATCGAAGATTTTTTTTATTTTAATTAATATTTTCTTGACCGTTTTAGTTATCATAATAAACCGCTCATAGCGTAATTTAAAAATGTCAGAAGAGTATAGAATGCAAAAATATTGACGCGTCCGAAAAATCTCGACAAGCAAATGTCAGGTGCTATAGGTAGAGCCAGTGAATTTTGGTAAAAGGAATTCTGCAACAATTTGTTTCAATGCCTTATGTAAACACATGTTTCTCTCCTTCACGGTCAGTGATTGGAAGTTTTACACTTCCGGCGTCTCGGGGTCCTACCCACAAATCACGAACGTGTGGTGTCGCGGTAACATCGCTCTGGTTGGCACAGTCAAATGAGCCACGCCTATGCCCTATTATATGCTGCCAATAACTACAAACCAGAGTTGCAGGTATGCACGTAAGACATTGAAACAAGTTGTTGCAGAATTCTTTTCACCAAAAATCACTGGCTCTAGCTATAAGACGTTCACGATAAAGTGAGCACTGCATAAAGTTTTCTTTCAACCTGTTTTGCAGCCATCTTTGCAATATTTAATATTAGAACTACCGTACAACTGAAAACCAGAGTAAGTGTTCCATTACTCTCAGAAGTTAACAAGTATTGGCCCAACAAAACATTTTTCTGATTGATCACAAGTTCTGCTGAGTACACAACTTATAGTGAACCGACTATATTAGCTTATGTGCGTGGTTAACGAGTCCATGTTTATGATTCGGATACAAGAAAACGAATTAGCAACCACTTGATCTAAAGTAAATGAACGAACAATATAGTTTTCCATACAATAAGGTAAAAACACATTCACTTTATTGAACAAAATTGTGGAAAAATTTCTTACAACACTTCAGTGAGATTATGTACCGCTATATTTTATGTTCAATATAAAAGGAAATAAAATTATAAAATGTAAGGATATGAGAATGTTTCCGTTAACAATTCTCAAAACAGAAAATGTGGTCTCATTGCATGAAATGGAGTAGGCCTATGTAAGGGTTTATCACTTCACGTGTTAGTTTAAAACAATAGTAAACGTTTTATTGTATTTTTTTTGTATCGTGCATTATTTTAATAAAAACACATTTTAAATAAATATTAATTTTGTAAGTGCGTAAATAATTTTTTTATTTACATTTCATGTCCACGATTTGCGGCAAAATTACATATTACCGCAATGATATCCCACTTTTTAAAATACTTTTTGTTATGATTCCTTTTCGGGATAGTCAAATTGGTTACTAATGAATCGTATCAAGTATTGTCATTTGTTTAAAATTAACAGCACTGCTGCAACAGAACTCAATAAAAGTTTACTGCTGACGTCTACCTTGCTGATATATATAGCTCTGCAACATATCGTACACCCAGGAAGGAAATAGAATACCGTGCATCACGCAAATATCCGTACCAAATTCAGTTTGCGGAAAGGAAAAAAAAATATATATATATATATTGCATAAAAAAGTTGTGCTACAGAAGTTTCGGCAGCGTTGATTCTTCCTCTTGTGAAGGAAGAATGGTTCAGTAGTGGAAGAAGGAGGGTTGGTGTTTGGGTTGGTGGGATGGTCAGGGGGTAGCGGGAGTCAGGTTTCCCAGAAACTTTAAATTTCACCATTTTGCAATTCAAATGCCGTGCGGATTGGTTGTCTGGTAGAAAGCGTTTTGGAAGCAGAATCTGCAGAATAAACATGAGCGCGGGCAGGCGCTCGCTCCGGATCAGCCGAGGCGGGGGCATCAGTGTTGGCTGCAACACCCCTCCCCCCTCCCCAGACAAACACAGTCTCGTGGGGCGTAAGTTTCGTGCCCGTGAGGAGCAGTGAGCGTTTATTGACGGCTCGCGTTTCGCTCTCGAAGGCCACAGCGAGCCTAACTCAGCCAAGAAACTTTGCTGTCGTGTAATGCTACCCTCTGATTCAGGCTGTGTCCAGCCCTTTAAGAGAGTTCACATAGCCAAAGTTCATAATTTTATATTTGTTCGACGTAGTGTTTGTTTAATATACGTTACTTGAGGTAAGGTTAATTCTGCTACAGGTTAGAAAGAAAATGTGTTTTCTTAAGGGAGAGTTCGGCACAGGTAAAATTTATGCCGCTATTTGCGCAGCCAAACCAAAAATATATGAAACTGTGGTAAAATTAAATTTAAATAAACTTGGAAATTACAGAAGTCATTTAACTTAATGATAAAGTCAAACATACCGATTTCACATTTTATACTATCACATTTATGTAACTTAAAATTCAGGAAAGCTCTTTGATTGGCAAGCGATTCCAGCGTTCAAGCAGTAGAAATTTTCCTTTTGACAAACTTTTAACATTGATCTTTCTTATCTGTAGCATAATTAACCTTACTTGTTATTATGTTTTCCAATTCAAAAAGATTTTAGCTCTCATAGTTTTCCCATATCGGCATGTAAAAGTCTAAGTATGCTGATTATGGGAACATACAAATAATAGAAAACAACTTACTAATTCGAATGAAATATACTTAGAGATTTTAAAACACCAAAAAAATTTCTTGTTATTTATTTTTTAAATAAAAAAAATGAGACTTTTTTTCATTTATGGCAATTTAAAAAAATATGAAAGGACCCTATTGTGTGTTTTTAAATATCTTAGCATACGGTCTATAGTATCTCATTTCGGCGTTTATAGTTTCGTTCTAGTAAGTCAGTTGGTTTTCATCGTTTGTATGTTCACGTAAGTTGCAAATTTTTACTTTAACGTGCCACTACGAGAATACTATAATAACAAATAAAATTTCACTATTTTAAAATGAAGTCACTGGTGATGTCAATAAAAGTAACACTACGACGAGCATATATAAAACTATGCATTCCTTGTCACGTCAAAGCCAGTAAGTAGTATTTTTACGTTAGTTATTTTTTCTTTGCTTCAACGAGAGTACATGCCACAATTAGGGTTTTTGTTAATTATTGTTGAAAATAATTTTTTCCTGGTTAGGTTTTTTTTTTCAAGGCAAGAAATTATACTGCTTCGAAAAGTAAGCCAATGAACAAAAATTTTATTGATTAGCATATTAGCTACAACCTTATTAACTACTGTCCTGATATAATGTAGCCAACTAAAAAGAAAATAATTGTCCACAAAACTTCTAAAATTTTTTAGATGTTTCTCTCGTACAGGCATTCTAACAGAAACAGTAGTAATGAGTAAAGCGTGGTTTTAAGAGGGCACAGGTACATGTCCAGCGGTTAAATATAAGTTTAAAATATTATGTTTCTCAAAGCTAACTGCCCAAAATAAAAAAATCAACAAATTTTTTTTGTCTATTTCTGAGCAAAGAATTTCTCGATTAAAGTTCTTCTGGACCGCAATCTCTAAAGCCAAAGTTTTGTACATCGTATAGCGACACAAGACATCACGTGGAAAAAATACGTAATTTTATATTTGTTCGGCATAGTGTTCTTTCTTTAGAAGTTTTTTGTGGCTACATTTTTCAATTTGTTTCGCATAGTTTTCCTATAGCGGGACGACAAATTAAAAATTTACAATTTACGGGAACATACAAATGACGAAAACCGACTAGTTTACTCGAACGAAATTATTAACACTGAAATTATATACTTTGAGTCATTTGCGAAAATATTTATAAAAATCACAGTGACATTCCTTAGTGCGTTTTAAAATTAACTGAAAGTAATGAAAATTTACAACATGTATACAAAATTTTGAAGAAACCAAAAAGAATTCGTTGTGTGCGTTTGAATTTGTTAACTTATAGCCCGTAATATATAATTTCAGTGTAAATTGTTTCATTCGTTTCACATAACTTGCAAATTCTGACTTTGAAATGCCGCTATGGGAAAGTACGAGAGCTAATCATTTATACACGTGAAAAATATAGTCACAAGTTATGTTTGTAATACGAACACTATATCGTGTAAATATTAAGTTATAATTTTTTGCCACACGAATACCCTTTAGGGTCGATCTCAATCAACATATTGAATGTTATGCAGGTTTTCCTTTTATGAAATTCTGAAAAGAAGATCGTGAAATTTGCCATTTACCGCTAATGATATTTACCTTGCGCTTCAGTATAAGCACAGCAGATAAACATTTATCTTTAATTTAAACCACAATCTGTCCCATTTGTTTGTCTGATTTCAGCCTAAATATACATTGAAAGTTCAACCGCCATGCCGGTCTAGTTGCTATGGTAAAATTTATATGCGCAAGTTTCACACATTTTCTTCTTAGAATTTCATAATCGCGACAATTTGAACAATCGATCTTTAACACGTGCATCATTCTGGGTAAATGTTTGGTCATAATTTTGTTAAGATCATTATCTAGGATTGTTGTCTTGACTCTCAAAAATGTGTGGATTTTAATTGGTGGCCTTAACGTTTATTTATCTTCCATACATTCTCAAAGCTCCAAATCCGTCGCAGTAGTGTTATAATATTTTTGCGCCTTTTTTAAATTCTAGGAAGGAATATGTGAATGTTGTTATAAAAGTGTGGATTACATGTTTACCTTTCAATACAGTACAGGCCTTCCAATTGTACTGTTAACTAACACTTAGGTCGTAACAAGTGCAGTAATTCTTTTAATTTTATTAACGAGTATGTAAAAGTAAAATGTCGAGCGAACTACGGAATACTCAATCAATGATAAAATCTAAACTACTCATCATAATTCGTTGGAACTTTTTTTTTGCCGAGTAGATAATCTACTAGCAGATGTTTATTTATATAGCACTAGGTGGTAGTTATTCTTTGCTTCCGAGTAAAAAATTAATAAAGGTATTCAGAATGATAAGAGATTGGTACCACAAAATCTATAAAAACGGAAAACTTTAATATCCTGAATTCCAAAATTATTCAAATTCTGATTTTACAATAATTTTTCTCTCCGTAAACCTCTGCGCGGAGTGGTTTACGGATGTTAAACATTTTTTCAATTCAAAACAAGATTACATTTGAAATTAGGTTATTAATAAGGCCTTGATATTATCATATGAAAAATTATGAAAACAAACTCTTTTCCATTTTTGTAGATTTTGTGGTTTCAAGCCCTTGTTTTGATAAACAACAGTTTTTAATTTTTGACTCGAAAGCAAAGCACACTGCCACCTAGTGCCACATAAATAGACGTCCGCTAATATAATATTTACTCTGCAAAAACGTCGCATCGAATTATGATTAGTAGTTTAGATTTTACCGACGATTAAGTTCTGCAGTCATTTGTTCGAAATTTTACCTTTTTATACCCCTTAACAGACATGCAGCAGGTGATAGATGCCACATTTACGGTGAAAAAAGGCAGGCGATAAGAGCTACACAGACTGCTGCAAAAACAACCGTCGCCTGTTTTTGGTCGTTGGCTTATTCCAATGGGACTTTAAGTGGTGACACGATTATTTTGTTTACATAAAGTTCGTAGTAAAGTTCAGCGCGTGCTTTTCTATTTCTGTTTTAGAATTCGTTTTGGTATAACTGAAAATCCCGGTTTCTAGACAAAATTCTACACTGTTAAAATTTTTTTTGTACTTTTACACAGAAAAGCCTTAGAAACCCAGTTGCCAAAGAAATTCCTTGTAAAACTACAATGGTTATCCTTGTAATTAAATACAAAGTATATGTTTGCAAAATTACAAGGACTAGCATTGTAGCTGTACTTTCAATAAGGAAAAAAACAACAAGTTTAAATGTTCACTGTACTTGATAAATAACACTGAACTTATTTATCAGATAACTTTTGAATAAAGAACGTAAACAAGAGATCATTTTGCAAAAATAATAAAGAAGTCGTCGGAGGTGCTTAGTTTCGAACCAAGCTCCCCACTCTCAAAAACTACGTATCTTACCCCTAGACCACCGTGACTTATATACGAGTTAGTCTTTATTTATTTGTATGCGTTCAATGTAAAGTTCAGTAATAATTCTTCCTTTTAAAGCACGCAATTAATATAAATATTCACTTTATTCCAGAAAATACTTTTCATAGGTGTTTATTTTTGCATAAATCATTTCCGACGAACTTACGATTTTTGTAGGCTACACATTTTTTCTAATTATTTTGCAGCAAACAAAATCCTTTAAACATTATAAACTAATAATCTTACAAGGAATATTTATATTCACAAAAGTTTGTACAACTACGAAGAAGTGCCTTGTCATATTTTACAAAATAATTTACAGTGCACGAACTGTCGGTATAGGTACAAAGAATTCTTTTGTAGTGTTACAAAGTTTACCCTTGTAACTTCATAAACTAATGATTTTACAAGGATATTCTTTGTACTTTTACAAGGACTTGTAAAAGTACAAAGAATACCCTTGTAAAATTTACAAATTTTTTTTAGAGTGTAAGAGTGAAATCTATTAAACCAAAGTACAGGAACATAGTTTCACACGTGGTATCTTTTCGTAGTTAACGATATCGAAAACATGTTTATTATAATTTTTGAAACCGTCTTTCACTTAACACGCAGTAAGTGTGTTCGTGCGACAACTGTATAGGCCTCTTAGATTGCTGGACTAATATCGGCCTAAATACACGTTAAAAGTACAACTGCAACGCTTGCTCCAGTGCGCAATGTAAAATAAGTCACGCTATGATAGAAAATTTCACATTTTTTCTCAGAATTTCATAAAAGTGGACAATTATTTATTCTACTATTGCCACTGATGCGGAGCCTAAGTTTTATCACGACTGCCTTCCTTAGGCTATCTCAAAAAACGAAATTCAGTGTATATGCCTAATCTAGGATTAAGGTGGCCAGTGATCTTCGATAACTACAAACTGTTCTGCTTCAAACCGTTCTTATAACGATCATTTGTCTAAGCAAACATAACTTTGAACTACATAAGTTCATGATTCATCTGTCATATTCTTAGATTAATGAGTTGGTTACAGATAAATTATTTCGTATTATTTTTTGTTGTTTGGTATAACATTGACACAGCTATTCTTAATCGTTGACAATAAAAGTTGTAAACAAATATGTTAAAATTTTTTTATTATATATTACAATAATTGGAATGACTTAAAAGTAAAATATATTTTAGTAAGTGTATTTTATTGCAACAATTTATGTCAAAAATAAGAAAAAATATATTACGTAAATATAAAAGTTAAAATATGACGTTGAAAAAAATGTAGACCGCGCCCTTTAGATAACAGTCTATCCAGGCTGTTGTAGGAAAACCGCTCATCGTTCATGGGTTAGTCGGCTTAGTAACACTATTTGAAGAATGGTATAGTCTGTTCACTATAAACTGAGCACTCAGTAGAACGTGTAATTAACTAAAAATATATTTTATTGGGCCAATAGATGTTAACTTCTGAGAGTGTTGAAACGTTTACACTAGTTGTTAATCACGTGAAAGTTTCCATATTAAAAAGTAATAAAGATGACTGCAAAACAGTTGAAAGAAAAATTTACGCAGTTCACATTTTTATCGTGAACGGTCTATAGACGTGTGCGTTCCAACCAGTGTTCACCACTTCTCGTTAAAATGTATTTCCTAAAGGCCGAAAAATTGCAAAAATATGTATATATTTTTGCGATAATTTTAACGTATGTAAATTTTGCAGCTATATATTTAATAGCATGTCTGAAAATAAAATGATAGCCACTGAAAGTCTCGTACAGGCACGATGTCACCGAGAATACTGCACGTTAGTTAGTGACTTGCATTTAGAGGCTACGGATAGACGTTAGGCGCGTGCTATCACGTCCTTATCGCTTCAGGCTTCAAACGTGCAAGATGTGTTCACATAAGCTTCTACCTTACATACAAAATCTTCGTGTTTACAATTTACGTTCCTAGACTCTCTTTTTTATTTTAATGTATGTCGTACTTTATTTAACTGGGCAAGTGCGATGGCGTTTTTCGATACTTGCTAATTACTCATTATTTATTAACTTAGTTTAGTGAAATGCTAGTATTCTTAGTTAAGGACGTTAGACCCGTACAATTTCATCAAACACTATTCGACTTTTACACATCATATAAAATGTCATTTTCCCAAATAAAAAAAATTACGTCCCATAGTTTTAGCAAAATCACCTATTAAAGGCACAAAATGGCAGTTGCGACGTAGCAAAAATTTAAAAAAAATAATAATTAACTTACAGACGCTTTAGTAAACACAAAGGGATGAATTTGTAAATGTTTTATAAAATAGACGAAAATGAGTACACTTTTTCATAACTTTGACTTTTGTCTACTACTAAAATTTTCAAAACTTACTTTTGTCAAACATGTTATGAATAAATGTATACACTGACTTTCAGATCCTGCAATTTGGAATTCATTAGCTAATTACTTTTTTTTGATTTTGGCTACACCGCATGATAATTTTGTGAATTTGATGAGTGATTATTCAAAACCTTCGGGCAATTTTTTTTTTATTTTGGGAAAATGACATGTTACCTGATGTGTAAAATTTTAGCAGTGTTTGGCACAAACATAAGATAATGGAATTTTACGGGTGCAACGCCCTCAAGCTGAGTCTATGCTAATTCTTGAATATACAATTTACTTCTTTAAATTTATGCAAACATAGGATATTTTCAAAGAAACATGGTGCAAATTCTGCATGAGGCGCAGATTAAAAATAACGAACGAAGATTTCCTGCAGTAAAATTAACATTATTGTACAAAATAAAAACGTTCAAGAAAATATATGCTTGTTTAATTAAGTACCTTTGAAATATACTGCAGTGATAAATTTGGAATCTAGTCCATAGCAGACAACTTCTGTTTATACTCTGCTTCTGGTTTTACTTACAGTATAAATTTGCTCTATCTGATATTCAAAACTAATATCAGTTATTTTAGTATTTAATTAAAACTAATATTGCATTTTTGATCCGCTTCCTGAGTTAATAACGAAACGTTTCAAAACTGAAGCTTAAATAAAATCTCAGTTTCTCCCCCATTTTTTTTTAACTACGATCACTGTTCCATTCCCGTTGTAATCTCTTACGAGCTAAGAGGCATATACAACAGGCACTGGATTCCGCGTTAGATGTATGGAAACAGGCATGCGATAAGAGCTAGAATGGCTCGCGCGTCAACTACAGTATCGCCTTTATGCGCGAGCCGCAAAAACATCGTGCAGTGTTTTGATCGTTGGCGAATGCTTCAATTTTTTTTTTTTTTTACGATGTCGTATGGTATTTTTATGTGACAGCATTCTGAAACAGACGTTTTCAGCGATTTTGTGTTGCCCCAAATCCATATTTATAAGCAGGAAATCAAGAAAACAAATTCATAGAAGCATAGTTTTAAATGTGTTTTATTTTTGTAAGCAAGGATATCGAACATACATTTATAGTATTTCCTAAAAAAAAAAAAAAAAAAAAAAACTTTCTCCTAACACGCTACAACAATGTTCTTGCGCCAGATATATAGGGTTCTTATAAGTGTAAAAAATGGCTGACCTTGTCCTTGGCTGGTAGTAGTGACTCTTCCATTTAATGCCCCTCCTCCATACTTTCTTTCTTTGCTACATCCTCACCATCACTAAAGACGTAAACGATGAACGCGACTTGGGTAAAATCAATTGTCTAAGGAAATACGTTGTAAATCGTCCATGAATTTCTGTAAAATATTTCCTGGAACAGCTTCGGTAGTTACTTAAAATGTTTGTGTGTTGTGTGGATGAATGACAGGCAAAAAATAAAAACCCTACGAGAGGGAAAGTTACTGCATAGAATTTGTTTCCTATTTGTTATCATTCGTAAGGAAACAAAGCATCTACGCAAAATACTGTGCAAGTAGTATCTATCTAAACATGCTCTTCCGTTGCCAACAAAACGCAATAATTGATTGCTTTCAGAGAGTCTATACCTGATGTTGTGAAAAACGAAAATTGTTTTGAACGATTATTGTCATATATTTTAGCTGGATCAAGTGCTTTCACATAATAAATGAGATTCTCTTATAGTTTCAAATTATTCATAAATATACCTTTTTAATAATACTCAATTTATGATTTGTAGATAAACTTATTTATTGAAATTTTAAGGTTTTACGTTAATAATTTAATGTAATTTTTTTTGTAACTTCAACATACAGTACAACTGAAACATGTAGTGAATAGGTTTCTCTGAAAAATATCTGAAAATGTAAACGGCGTTATATATCTCATTAAAAAATTATGTCTCAGAATAATTGAAATTTAAGGATGCATGGAATTACTGTGCATGGTTGGTCTAATATAATTTTAGTTACAGTTATTTACAAACTATTTCCCAAAATTTAAAATAACATAACCTTCTTGGAAAGCAGTTATCGCACCAGCCAAGAAAATAAGTTTGCTAAACGACGAGTTTTAATGTTTACGACACAACACATTTAAATACATGTTTGAACTTACTCGCTATAAAACAAATTGTGTAAAGTAGTTCTCGATTTCATCTCGTATGCTTTGTGCGCCAGGTCATTAGATTCAACGGCTATAGAACGCGTCCTATTATTCTTCCTATCTATGTCTATGTTTTCTTTCTTTTCTATTGGAAAATTGGTACTTTCGCGGGCTTACAGATAGACTATATAAGTCAGTTCAGGCAAAGTGACAAAAAAAGAATAAACTATACGGTTGGCCTTAACTTGCGCTTATGTTTAATTCATTTTAACTACATAAATTTCATTCATAAGAAGATTCTTAACGAGACTATGGTTAAAATTTAAATTTGTATTTAATTCTTTCCAAACGAGATAAGTAAATCAATGGACGAATGCCTCTTGTTTATTTAGGTTTAAAAGGTGAGAGACTTTGAACCATTTATTTATATTAACTGTTTCAGCATTCGGCGTGGGGCAAACAAGTGAAAAGCTCGTGTCTTACACGTCTTTGCAGGCTGTGATGTATTCAGCTGCTGTATTTCCTTGGCTTACACGAGATAAATGTTTGCGCTACGTAACTCGGTAACGAAGCTGTAGGCCCCTCGCCACGAGCGCGGGCGTGTGCACTTTGTTAGGTAAATTGGACGCGCTGTTCGAGGGCTGTCATCCTGTTCATTCCATTCAAGCCGTCACGCCGGTAATGAAATACCTGCACTTGAAGCAGGTTACTGGTTCGGCCAAGACCTTCTGAAGTTATTTGGGCAGTTACTGAATGATTCCAGTCACGCAACGCGTGCCAGAGTACGTCCGTGAATATGAATGCGTTTATTCATGACATTTCCAGCAGATCTCCTTAAAAGATAGTAATACATCGAAGATGTTGAACTGCAACCTCGTATGTCAGAAAGGCAAAGGCACTTTAAAAATATTAATCAAAGCATATTTCGTAGCAACAGTTCAAACAAATTTACTATAGTTACGTCAATTTCACGGATTCATCTGGCAGTAGCCTAGACTTCTCAGACCTGTAGGCCTACACGCACTAGACACAGTCGATTATTAATTGGCTTACAACCTTACAAGCGAGTAGCACGCGATAGCTCTAGGAATTATTTCCTTATTTACTACTGGCTTGCGGTAGTCAAATGCGTTTCGTGACAGCCGCCAGCTAATCACACACGTGATTATGAAGTATACATTTTGACGTTCAACCTGACCTGGAATGTATACGCGAAATTGACGTACCTCTAATATTTACCATAAAATAACATACATTTCAAATTATCTAATACACATATTAATCAATATGTAGGTATAACAGTGACATACAAGTTTGCTGTATGCGGGAAATTGCATTGTTTCGACATGCGAGGTTGCATCGGCATGTTATACTTGTTTCTCTATTAAAAACTCTCTTCTGTGGTGTCACAGGCATAGATTGCAGTGGGTTATTAGTAGAGCCACGATTTTATGGCGAAAAGATTTTTGCAACATTTGGTTTCGATGCGTCATGTGCACACCTGCAGCTCTGCTACATCGTCTGTTGTTGGATAATTTTACTCTCACTTGCGTTGGCAAATTATAGACGTACAGACTCACAATAATCTAATTCTGATTGGTGCAGTCAAATGAGAAACGTGTCTGAACATAGACACGCTGCCAATAACCTTGCAACAGAACTGCCGATGTGCACGTGAGTTATTGAAACAAAGTGGGGCAAAAATCTTTCGCGACAAAATCGTGGCCCTAGTTATTAGTGAGTTGTATATGTTGGGACCCTTGTTTTTCGCGAAAAGAATTTTGCCCCAGTTTGTTTCAGTCCCTTATGTTCACATTTGTAATTCTGCTTCACGGTTATTGGCAGCGTGTCTATATGAAGAGCCGTATCTCATTTGACTTAGCCAATTAGAAAACGTTCCTGCAACACCACACGTCTGTGATTTGCCGGTAGAATACCTAGGCTCGCGAGAGTTACAATATCCAATCACCGACCACGAAGCAGAACTGCATATGTGCACGTAAGGCAACGAAACAAAGTGAGGCAAAATTCTTTTCGCGAAAAACACGGGTCCCTATGTATATGTAATCTAATAGCAGACTACATCAAAAGGACACATTACACTACTGACAAAAAATTCAATTTTGTTTGAACAAGAGAACTGATGACGGTAGCGAAAGATTGTCATATTAGGTGCTATTCTCTACACGAAAAGTTACGTGAATTTTAGAAAATTAATTCTCCCAACGTGACACAAAAACACATTACTCTGCTTCCACCTAACATTAACACATACACTTTCCTCGGCTTAGTTCAGTCAGCATGAGCAAGGGCGCATTACTCATACCTCTGGTTACACTTACAGTTCACAGTTTGTACGGTAATTTCAACATGTTAAAATTTTTCCAAAATATAACAGCGTTATAGGCATGGAAATAATAAAATTTAGAGTTCAAAACTTAGTTAACAGTTTTCCACAAGTTAAAGCAAAGCCAAAATTTAATTTTTATGAACAAATAGCATGATAAGAGATTCGTGAGCGATGTCTTACGTGCTTTCCACGCTGTCTTAAAGATCGGTAAGAACATCTAATTAATTAGAAAAACATGGTGCCTTTTCTGAAAACGGCAATACTTATATAAATTTATACACAACCTAAACTCGCTCCAAGAGTTCCTATCCTTAGGACGGCGGCAGTAATATGCGTCATCTTAATTGCCTGCCGCAAACGTCTTACCAATATGCGAGTACAACCAAGAAGAAATATAAAAGGACGCTGACAGATTCGTCGGTACAAACAATCGCCTCAGAGAAAGAAAAACAACCATCTCTTACTTAGAGAAAATAATTCAGCGCAATAAGTTACTGATTAACATTCCATAACATAGATATGCTGCTTAATACCTCAGTAAGCAGTACTCTTTCCAAACACAGCTGATAAGAAAAACAATTGTACCTATCCTAAATTATAATATCATGTTTACATGTTAATTATGGGCTTTACAATTGAATAAATGTGATAAATTAGTGTATTTCATGACAAATAATTACCATGAGCAAAAATAAATTAACTCACTTAGTTACACTTTTAAAGTTACTGGTAAGTATTAAAACACATGATATCAGATAACTGTAATTCCTTACAAAATATTAAATAAATCCATAAAAATTTACTTCACTAGATTATCGGTTGGGAGGGGGGATAATTTTCTAGGACTGTTTTATATTAAAACGCGATGTAAGGATAAAAATAGGTTTAATCGCATTCTAGGACTACTATCGAAATTTAAAAGTGAAGATATTAAATTTTTTGCAACAATTTGTAAAATTAACATGATTTTTGATAGGTTTGGTGTGCTGCTTTCTTCGGAGGTTAATTTACCCGTTCCATAAATATTATTAGCATTATTTTTTAACTTCGTATTCATCCCAGAGAATTAAATACGTGGGAAAGTCATTTATGCACGTGTATAACTCTACGATCGAGTAAAAATTAAATTATAACAGAAAAAATTCATAAACGATGAAGACACATTTACATTAATACAAATCAAATTGCACTGTATATTTCTATAGCTTTAAAGTTCAACAATTGTGTTACTAATTATCTTTATTTCAACGCTAAAGTAATGATCGTCTTAGAAAATATTAAAAAAAACTGTATGATACATTGAATAAAACTATAACATGTGTGGCAGTATATATATATACATAAAACTATCTTATATTTCTTTTACACACACACGACGTGTACTGAGGACAGAGGAAATCCTTAAGAGAAATAGTTATAAATTATAACTTTTGAAATCTCGCCATACACAATTTAAAAATAAAATGTTACCGTGCATTATTTACACAACGAATGGTAATTACTGTACATTTATGAATACTATTTGATAGTATCACAACCAAAAATAATTTTGGCAATGATTCAACTAGTATGAATAAACTCGTGGAGAATTGATAGCAATAATCAATATCCCAACATATTAAAAGAGTTGAGAGTGATATTCCATATTTTTTATTACTACTAATTATTCACACGTCAGTACGTAAATGCTAAATATTATCATGTAAACAGTTGCCCCAAAAGTATACAACGAAACATTGAAACCATGCATTGTTGATTTCAGTGACAGTACGTTTCAACGACGACAGTTCCTTGAAAAAAGTACGCTATCGTTAATACTTGTAAGGTTCTTTTAACTAACTGAATTAAAAAATAATTAATCGTGTGGTATATCAACAGACTAAACGTGTGACCACATTGATCCTCTACTTAACATTACTGTATATCGTTATCATTCAGATGCAGAAAATTAAGAATTCTAAATAATATTCTCAGATGCATTATACTAGCTAAGCCTTGGGGTTTGATGACCTCGAGTCTTCTCATTGTTGACCAAGTTTTTAATTGTTGACAAGCGACTGTTCAAACAATCTACTTGCCGCTAGTAGTATCATGTTCTTACTTGTCACACTCTGACTGACACACAATGCCACGCGTAGAGTCGAGATGTGGGGATAAGGGCATTACAGAAGGAAGTATAGGAAGTTCTGTATTCCATTTACATGGTGTTTTCATTACTTGCTGTCTACTGCCCGCGGGACAGCTCTGAGTCCCTGGCGTGTATTCCTTTTTCTTCGTAAACGTCATGTACGCTACAGTAACACAGTTTCAAACACGTCCTAACTTACGACGTTACTACGGCTAGCATGTACGTCGCATGCTATTGGGCCTCGTTGTGTTATTTATATGTTTACGGGCAAAAAACACATACCCACCAGGGACTCTGAGCTGGCGCGCGGAATGTAACTGATAACTATGAGTGATAAATGTCTAAAGAGGTTTCCACAATAGAGCAACGTGAAGCTTAGCGTCTATAACATTGCACTAGCGACTGACATTGGATTTGACGCTCATCGCTGGCGACCGGTACAAAGAAGAAGGAAAGTGGTTTTCATTTTAAAACGCGTGAACGTATTTTACGTATTTTTCAAGTTAGAAAGAAGTAAACAACCATTTTATATTAACAACATTCTGTTAAAATATCGGTATTTGTGCAAATTAAAGTGTAAGTTCGTTGAAAATAAACTAATATAGTCTATTTGTCTTTCCTTATTTTTCAGTAGGAAATTTAACTTTTGCATTCTGTTTGATATGAATTTATTTAAATCGATGCGAACATAAACATATTATCATTTATTTTACTTTCCGTTCATGTTTCTTCAACACCATTTACAGTTACTAAAGTTATTTATCTTGGTAAAAAGTGGCAGCACGAGTTCGCGTCGCTTGCTGCCGGCGATATTTTGTCGCTTTATTGCGAAGACATGGCAGGAACTTGTCGCTGACGGCAAGTGTCGGGCGTATCACGCCGCTGTATTGTGAAAACAGCTTAAGGTTCAGACGTTTAATAAATTGTATTTGAGTCGAATGATAATGCGATTTAAACTGTACGTTAACTACAACGTAGAAGCAAATAATTTAACATCATACTAAACATAGCACTGGATGTTTTATTGCTTGATAGTTTATTAAGAAAACATTTCCCATTATTAGGTAATTATAAGTCAGTGCACCCAAACATGAAATTTAAGATATTAAAATACACTCACAATTGCGTTGCGGTTCAACCGCCCCACCATTCTGTGAAGTACAGCAAACAACGCCTTGACGATTAACTGTTTAAAAGCCATTTCACTATATTGTTGGTTCTCTAAAATACCTTTGCTTTGGTGACATACATTTGTAACACTAAATTAACAAATGTAACCTGTCAATAAAATTAACTACCGCAATCAAAGGCGTCCGCCAACTGGCCGTATGTTTGTGTGATTGAAGCACGGCGCCAAGGGCGATGTTGACCGGCTCATCTGGCGCGATATCGCCTCTACTGCATAGGACACTGCAACAGCGTGCAGTAGTATCGTAGATCACTCGCCTGACTGGCACTTTCATTGGTGACCCTAAATTTTTTTTGTGTAAATGATAGAACAAAGTCTATTGCATGCTTCTAGAGTAGTTCCACACAAATTTCGTGAGTAGTTTTTCGGATATAACAGATAAAAAAAGCTGTTTATAGCCATTTTGAAGAGCTCAGAAATGATTTTCCAAACTGACGGGATGCTTTAAAAACACCTTTGCGTTATCGTTTCTTAGATTCAATGGGCATTTTCGTAAAAACGTATTTATGAACACACTGCAATGCATTTTAAGCACGTGGTAGGCGTATAAAACAAACAACAATTCCAAATATAACACAAACGTTTCTTTGCCAATGCGTAGAGCATAATCATGAATTCATGAAACGCTCCGCTATCATTTAAACGACTACTCCCGTGCCGTTTGTGCAATCTCTCAGAACACTATGACAAGAAGCAGCAGTAAATTTGCTCTCGAAGGCGGAATTGATGAGAAGAAAATGAAGGGGAGAGGTAGGAGGACACGATTAGTTCAAGCGCGCACTTCTCTTCCAGTGCTCTTGGATTTCGCCTCTTCCGCCTGCTTTTCCTTCATTACCACCGCCGCCATCGCCTTCTTCCCAGTAATTATGTCCCCCATGGGAACCAAAAGCACGGGGAGACGGAGATGCAGGAATTCATTGTCGGCGGCGGGCTTCGACCCAATTAATCGAGCGCGTTAAGTGCCAGTGTCTGAGCATTTCACCTGCAGGGTCTGCTATAGACGTGCAGTGACGACTCTTGAAGTGCGAGTTGAGAACTAGAGAAATTCCTGCACGTCATGCTATACAGTAGCCAGGAACTTCTAAACGGTGCTCTACAAGTTCCTGTATTCCGCAGTGTGACACACAGCTCAATTTGACATGCTTCCATTTGAAAAAAATAGCTCGTTAAATCACCTACATCGTAGAGATGCGAGTAACCCTTAATTTTTCATCAAAATTAGTTCTGATGACCAACTTTATCATTAGTTAATTGGGACAGTAAGTTTTCCCGAAAAGATTTTTGCAACACTTGATGCCTGACGTGCACCCCTAAAACTCTGCTTTCTAGTTAGTGATTAGATGTTCTCTGTCTCTCTCCCTCTCTCTCTCCCTCTCTCTCTCTCTCGTGCGCGTTTCTTGGGGTACAGCAGAAAATCGCAGATTAATGGTGTCTCAGTGACATAATTCTGACTGTCACAAAGGTTGTAAGTCTGCTTACAAATAACCATTGGCAATAAACAGCATAAAACCAATTAGTGCAGAAATAGTTTTGAAAAAACTTCTAGTCTCTTGTTTTATATATATGCAGAGTTCTATCAAACGGTACTAAAATGGTGGTTATACATTCAATAAGCAAAAGAAATAATTAAATAACAAAAAAGCATTTTAAAACGACACGTTCTAATATGAAACAATCTTTACTTTCTAATCGAAAAAAAAAAAACACTTTTTAATCAGTACATACACTCACTTTTAAATCAGAGTCACCCGCTCTCCGAAAATTTATCTAAAGGCCTTCCTTGCAAAACTTCTATAAGGAAATGTCAGGTATCAAATGCTAAATAACCGTTACTGACAGCAAGAAACCCATGTGAAGGAGTTAAAAAAAAGGACTTATAATAGTTCCACTGAAACCATGTGTTTTTAAAGAATGAATTTTGCAGACTAGCGAATACTACGGTCATTATAACACGCAGTTATGCTTGTTATCCTACCGCAAATCAAACATGGCAACATTAGCTTTCTGCCCTAGCAAAATTTGTAGATTTACATACGCTGAACTGAACAGACATAAATATCGTTAAAAAATTGGATATAATTAAATCACTTGTAAAGTAAAATAACCATTTTGACATACATAGTGTTATTGATTTGCGTTTTTACAGTTCAAATTATCTTGCCGAAAACTAGACAAAAATAAAATTATCCTTTGTTCATAAATGCTAGATAAGAAGTCGACTATGCTAATTCCATGTTTTGATTTTAACAAAGCCATAAAGTTATGACACGATCGTAAGTGTTTGGTACATAACGTTCATGCGAAACTAAAATGCCAGCAAAGAGAAAAAAATTTAATCTTGTAATGTTTAATCCAGCTGATGTGTGAGCGTGAATTCGTATAGGACCAAGTTCGGCAGTTGATCACCCGATGTTAACGACTGACAAAAAAATGTATGAATATTGAAATAAGAGTCGAATACATGACGGAACGCTACTGTCGCACCACACCACCCCCGGTGCTAACAACAAACACCCTATCCGTTGCTGCAGGGAAATTTGTCGATAGAATCACAAATGTTTTCCAGATAATATTAAAATTAAAACTCAACCAAAATCACAATCCTTAAACTATAATTTACGCTCGGAACACAGTCAAGTACCTTCATATTTTATTTTGTGAGATTAGAATAGTCTCAACTTAGTTTTAAAAATGAGTAATTATACACTGTTATAACAAAATAATGAACAAAATTTAATTTGTCTTGCATAATTAACTGTACGGCATTTTATAATGCACTCATTAAAAAATACAAACAACAAACTACTTTAATTGTTACAGTTTAGAAAAAAACGTTTAACTCACTTAACACAATGTTTCCACATTGTTTGGATTTTTGACATACATCATAGACTTTACTTTAGTGACCGACATGTTTTAATATATTTTTATAGCACAAAAGCCAGAATTTGTATTTACTATGAATTAATTTAATTTTTCCGTTAGAGAATGGAGCTGTTTGAAAGTTAGTAAGTCATCATAACGTTTCATAACAATCTGTTGTGTCACGTTTCCGAGATTTGTGATTAGAAATAATCATGTCTAAACTGTTAATATTAAGTAAATATCAATGATATTCTCAAAGTGGAAGAACGCTTTAGTTTTTATCTTATTTCTTTAACAGAGGAATAACAATTTTATTTAGATAATTACATTATTATTTATCTAAGTGACGTAATAGCTAAGTTAACTTAAAAGTATTTCAATTTAAAACAATTTAATTAAGTTTATTTCCATTATTAAATATTTTATACATTATTTACGAAAATCATAGATTTTTCTGAATTTGACATGATTGTGACAAGTTATATGAGAATTTTTGTTGCCACATAACCAACGTAGAAATATTATCAATATTAAGCACAACGTAATAGTTTATTTTTTACCCCCAAATAAAAATTGAAAGACCGTAGTAATTCAGTGATGCCGGAACTAGTACACCCATATACACACACAGATGATTTAATATGTAAATACTAAAAATAACCACAATTTGTAGGAGTATAGATATATTATTCATACAGTAAATAAGTGATACTATTATTGTTTTAAATATTTTAAGAATAGAGTGACGAAATATATTTAAGACAAGTCAAGTAAAAAAAAAAAAACGCAGCAGCAAAATTCAAAATAAGGAAAATCTAGGGTACCACGAGAAACTCGCTGTTTAGTTAAAAAGTTCTCCACGTTTTTTAAATTCGTACTGAGAACTGATCCACCGGCCACAGTGGTTCAGTTACATGTGATGTTAATAATTCTAGGTACAACAGTGTATTACAGACTGCTAGTAGTTACCTACCTACCAGGCCAAACACGAAAATGTTGGTTCCTTCAGAGATGCAACAAGAGTGTTGTTTTGTCTATCTACGAAATATTGTTTAATCATCATGGCATGAAACATCAACATGCCAAGCATGAAGGGTATAATCCGACATTTTTTTTCTACATCATTGCCAGTTGTGCGACGAAATCTCATATAGCCTCTATAAGAAACGATGTAACACGTTCTGTTCTGAGAAACATTTGTAATATACAAGGTGATGTTCGTATTTTGTTAATAATATGTTATTATTATTATTTTTATTATTGATACAAGTTTCCAGTTGTTACTCGGTGAATGTGTGATAAATTATAAGACATACAGGACGTAAATACCAACTGAACGTGTGTGCAATGCACTGATCCTGTGTGGTAGGCAAAACTCGCACCGTACGTCACACAAGTTGCATAGCAGCAGGCGTTAAAAATAAACTTTTAAAACGACTACAAAATTAATTTAAGCCAGTATCCTATAAGTGTATTACAAACGGACCTTTTTTGTTCATGCAAACCTTTCCTTCCTTACGCTATAAAAATTAAAATGCCAGTTCAACACAAATGCCACGATTCCATGTATAATTATAAATATAAAAATAGTTTTCCAAAATGCAAACAAACTGCTTATACAAATTCGTTTGTGTAAACTTCACATGAAAATATGGTCTGTAACATCACATAATGTCGTAGTTAAGTTCTGAACAAGTATTCTACTAAAACCATTTCATTTATTGGCTTGTGCCGCCTTTAATAATACGTTTGGAATATATTTCGTATACTGGTATATGTTTTCAACAAATTTGGCTCTCACCTCTTAGAAGGTGTCGGTCTAATGAAGTATTATATACATATAGATGTGTGTTGCGTGCTTCAGACATGTGCATTAAACACAATAGTTAATGGTAAATATTTTCAGCCGGGAAGCGCCAGCGATCTCGTGATTGTGAATACGTGGGCCGGCAGTTTGCCCTACATACGTCGTGAAAAGACTTTTGTCACGCGACTGCGACACGTGACCTAATAAAGACGGATCGTTCCCTGCGATGACAGATTTACAACACAGCTGCTACGCCTCGTAACAATAGAAAGGTCCTTAGCATGCTCTCATCACTTCTTACACATAGGACTGTCGTAAACGTTTCAAATCACCCAACTCCCGCATTTTTGGAAGCACGTCGTTTGCCATAAAGACTTTTGCCCTAATGACATTTGCCCTAAAGCCGTTTCCCGTAAAGTAGTTTGCCCTAGAGGCGTTTGCCCACTTAGGGAAAACGTCTTTACGGCAAACGAGGTGTACCCGCATTTTATATAAAACGCATAACTAATTTAATGCGTAGAAAACATTATTTTGCTATAAGATCGATCATGGACAGACTCAAAATGATTACCTTAACACGTAAGATTTTCTAAATTACAAAATAGTAATTTAATATAGTCATACACAAAATTAATGGTTGTAAAACAGTTTTCCTAATTTAAGGATGGAACTTAGGTATTGAAAGCAGGACATACAAGGAGTTTGGAGATTAGATCAACCGCTCTTTAATAGTTTATTGTATCCAACCACTACATCGTATCAATATCTATGGATGCTACTTTACGAATAGCATTAATGTCTTGATGTTCATTTGTGACCGACTTCTTTATAAAAAAATTAATTTCTTTATAAATGTTACGATACAATACACAAAATAGTTTGGCTCTCATAAACTTTTCTGTTACTTCAGTTTGTTACGAAGCAATGTACACCCTAGAATTATTGCAGACATCAGCAAGCCGTATTGTTTGTACAGCGTTCCTGCTGTGGGTATCTCGGAGGTATACGACGTCGCACGTAATAGGAATTTTGATATTGGATGCATTGACATTTTCCTTTCTTAATTTTACTCTCTCTTCCTGCCCTTTTGCTTTGTGGCTAAACTTCCTACTGCCTCTCTTTATTTTACGCAATATTTCTTCTAACGCTACCTTCTGCCTGGAAAATAATCGAAGCTGCTACACTCACACTATCCTTAAATATCCTTAAGAACACATTTCCAGTCAAATAAGTGATGACTTTTCCTGTAAATACTAGTGTATTTTTAGGCAATAAACTTTCTGTATTAGAACTTTTACATGAATTATTGATAATTGTTTTCCTCACTTACAGTTTACTTCAAGGTTTCAAATAAAAATTTGGGAAACGACTATGAACTCTGTCACAGTTTCTTAATTCATGGAATAAGTTAAAAACGTAAATTAGTTTCCGGTGACAGACTAATACACATTATGTTACACGTCTCGCTTCCCACCAAGGCAATCCGTATTAGCTTTCGACTGGTTCGGTCCCTAATTTTAGCTACAAGGGAAACGTTGTGGGCGGTACCTTTAGCAGGGTTTCTCGGGGTATTCCAATTTCCTACACCCTTCGCATTTCGTTGCCGCATTATAGTAGCACCTCTTTCGAAGTAACATTTCAGGGAGTGGCGGATACTTACAGTACATGCTCCCAGCAAGGAAGTTGGCTGTCGAGGTGTGATGTCCTACTTTCTAATACCTTTCCCATACGCTATTTATTTACTTTATAAGTTACTTTACGTGTTCGCGCATAAAAGCAAAGGTTTCATTGCTTTTTACGAAGGAATATACAACATTTTGGTGAAAGAAGACATTAATGGTATTATTTAAAAATAATGGAAAGACATAATTTTCTGTCACGTTCGAAACGGCGAAAAATCTTGGTAACTGTGAGATTTACTGAGTTAATTAGCTTGACGGACTTGGACTGAGTATGTAGGTTACAAATGTAAATCTCTTTTAAACTACAAAACGGTACATTTGAAAGTTTTGTAATTACATTAGCCAGTACTTTTAATAGATTTGTTGCCCTTTACTTAAAAAGGCAAACAAGTAATTTGGTTCCGTACTGAAATACTTACATGGCAAAACTAATATAGTATTTATGTTACTCCACAGTTTAAATCTTTTAACGATAACTAACTATTCATATGCGTTATTTATTAAGGCTTAATTTTTATGTTAACAATATTAATTTTAAATGCTAACTTCAAAATACTTTTGTAAGCGTACATGATTTTGCTAGAAGTTCTTATAGAAACGGCGTGTGCATAACTGATACAGGTGGCAGTTTAAGGTAACTTTTTTTTCTTTTTACATATTGTAATCCGTATCAACGTGTCGTTTCCAAACAACAGCAGGAAAGCGTGGTAAAAGTACATACAAATACTGTGTTACGCGCCATTAATATTAAAAACAGTAAATTTTTTTATTTCGTTATTTAACATACTATACGAAGTTGTGATTCATAAGAATTTAGTTGTATAGTAATATTAATGAAGTCAAATATAATATTTGCGTACGTAAGTTATTGCAGTAGTTAAAACATTCCATAAAACTTATTTTATTTCTACGATATTAATTTTAGCTTTTTACCACTCTGAATAAAATAAAAGTCTCAATAAACCAGCACAAAATTCCAGGAACATACATATTAATAGCAAAGCGATTTACATACTCGGCCTGTCTAAAGCTCGAAGTACAGTACATTGTATATTTCGTGTGCGTCACGTGTAGCTAATTTTCCGTTGTTGGGGCACGCGGTTGTTCTGGAAGCACGTCGTCCTCTGTGATGTCGTGACCAAAATAACGCCGCTGACTGTCGAGAGTCACACACAACAGACGTAGTACATGGACAAAGTTGCAGAGGTACGAGAGAAACGTGTGGAGCACATGGTGCGAGCCACAATGTTTGTAGGGCACAGAAATGCCTGTACAGCAACAAGACTGAAAGTATTGTCTGCAGCTAGACTCTAGGTAGTGAACTTCACGTTACACAGTATGAATAACGTACTCCTGGATAGTCACGAAAGAATCAACAAAATCTCCCCCAAAAAAGTTAAAAAATTGAATACGCAACTGTTGTTTACATTAGCTAAGTACAATTAAGCTTATCTTCAGAAAGTTTTATATAGCCACTCCTAAACTACTCATTGTCACTTCGTATTAGGGTGTACATTAAAAAATTTATCTGTAAAATGGCATATACAGGTTTCAAACAAGACTATGGTAAATCAGTGCTGATAGTTTCGAGGATAGAAACAGCCAAGCAAAAAATTTACCATAGAATAAGAAAAGTATCAAAAAAGGCCATGCACAAGTATATGTTCTTCTTGGAGCTAACTTTTCAATTGCACCTTGTTGTGATAATCCACTCGTTCGTGAAATAGGAACTTTTTGTTGAAGTATCTGCAATTTCCCGGGTGACCTATATTTACGACAACGTTTCAATTGTATTAGCATATCCATCACAATAATCTACAGTTACATGAAATTACGTTTTTGAAATGAGATTAACAAACTGTAAAAAATTATCCTGTGTCGTGGAATGCATACGTAAACGTGTATACGTACAAAAATGACCAACCATAACATTTGAAACTTTTTAAGTACCTAGAGCTATTTATTTTGGCGTTACAGCTGTTTAATTAGAATTGTGTTGAGAAAATTAAAAAAAGTTTTTCTCATTAAAATTATTAATGTTCACTTAAATCTATTCGAAGAAACGACTACATACAATCATTAAAGCAGTTAAATTGAACCTATTTTACTTCGATAATTCCAGGCTAAAAGTCATTAACTTAAAGTCGCTGACGATGCAATTGCATCACATAATAAAATAAAATCTCATCCAGCACACTTTACATGGCTAGGTTGAAAACCTCGTCTTTCCGAAGGGTAATTCCGTGTGCAACAGAGCAGTTTCTATAAACATAATCATATGGCCACTTATAACGTTTCTATACGACAGTGAATTATACCGTAACGCAGCATTATTATAGCGTGTTATTTTTGAACGATTCTTACAATGGGGGCAAGTTACCAATTAAAGAAGTATTCTGAACATACACCATTGCAGCGGCTGTTGCATTTTGTTTTTTCACTATCAGACCATAGTGTTCGTCTGTTTTTTCATGGCCTTACTGTGCACAGTTGCTGTGTTATTTGTTGTCGTTCACTTTCCTCAAGGTGTCTGTGTTACTGCTGTGTCTTCTACATCCAGTTTGTATCGTCCATTTTGTTTTGACTGTTTGTTGTATCGTTCATGCAAATGGAATAACTTTTGTGGAATAATTTGATTTAATTATTTACTTTGCCTCGGTTTGTTTTCTTGTAAATCACTGACTGAATTCCTTGTGGAATTGTAAATGTTAACATTTGTTTGCCAGTGCAAACAAGGTCCGTTTGTTTGTTTACTTGGCTGTTTGTTTGTGTGTATTCTATGGTTTTCTGTGACACACCGCTTGCTGCAGTGGTGTATGTCAAAAAATTTTCTTTAGGTTGTAACTGCATTGCGTGCTTAGACTTTTGATAGGTGAACGCCGACATTATTTACACATACTGCTGTTTGAATAATGCCGATAGTACTGTCAGCTTTACTAGATTGTTGTCTCTATTGTAACAGAAGCATGTTAACATCAACAATGATTTTGTTTCAATGAAACGTATACTTCTTTTGGTTTGGCGAGAATTGTTAACTGTGCGGCCTTCTAGAATGGTACCTTTGTTAGCCTGACGGCAGTAAAACTTGGAAAGTAAAAAAATAAAAAAATTATCACAGAGATATCTTGTTCCGTAATTGTATTATATGATTTATAAATATATCGTATTGAAAGACCATTCGCCTCCCACCAAGGCGATCCGGGTTCGATTTCCGATGGGGTCGGTCCCCGGATTTTCGCATGTGGGAATCTTGCCGGACGATGCGGCTGGTCGGAGGGTTTTCTTGGTGATTTACAGTCCCGCCTCCACCTTCATTCCGGCGCTGCTCCATACTCACTTCATGTCATCCCTCACCAGTGCTGAATACCTCGATGTTAAGAGGGCGTGGATTTAACTGCGGCGCAAGATATCAGGCGCAACGAATTAGTAATTCTATATAAATATTTACTCCTAAAGTTGACAAATACTATTATCTAGGACTGTCATTGAGTATTTTATCCATATTGGTTTGGAAAAATGCGTAGGAATCAATAGATGTTCTCAAAGTTGTATTATTCTACCACGTACTCTTCAGCGCAGACCAAAAAATCTCTCACTCACTCATTCTCTCTCTCTCTCTCTCTCTCTCTCTCTCTCTTTAAATATAACACCTTCATAGGCTCTCTATCTGAAACAGTGGCAATTCTTTGATAGCGATTTAGAGTGCAGACATTACAAAATTGAATCAGAGAATATTTTCTTACTGGTGGTAATATAATTTAAACGTTACGGAAATTCTCCAATGGCAATAAGCGAAAATTACAGGTAACCACTGACTATTGACTTCGTATTTATAGTGCAAATCAATATGTAGTCTAATAATTGATTTACACGAATGCTGTTTTGTGGTTTCGACTTAAAAATTAACACAAACTCTTGTCAAAACGAAACGAGTGGCGGAATTCCGAACTAGCAGCCTGCAGCCGTGCGCCATTCCTTGAATGACGAAATGAACTGAAATCCAACAGGTGTTGCAGTGAGGTAGATATAAGAGCATGGGAAACAGGAGAAAATAAAAATACTTTTTACCAGCCTGCGGCAACGTTCATTACGTTTCACAAATCAGAAAATGAGGCGGAAAATTAACCCGACTATAGTTGTAAAAGTAAAGTGGTCTGACCGCTATACCATAGCAATCCCTGATACATTAAGGCATGTTCATAACTTATGTATGTACGTTACTGGAAGTCTACGAAAAATTAAATAAACGTTTGAATTGTGGGCATGTTGTGGTCCTAAAGATCAATAAAATTGCTACGAGTTTTTGTTCTTATATAATTAAACTTAATATTGTACGCTCTGTCGGAGACTTTTTTTAAAAGAAATTCGCGTTCCACAAGAAATTCAATTTAACGAGTGACACGTATTATTTAATGAGGAACTTCTGAACTAATTAACTATTCTTTATTTGGACATATACATTTTAGGACTTTCTTTTCAGGATGTTGCGCCTAGAAGAAGTACAAATATGATTTGGAAAATGTAAGGAATGAACTGATTTTACTTTACTGTATGGTTTATAAAAAATAAATAATAGCGTTACGTCTTAAAAGTTACATGAAAAAAGGTTAATAAATCTTTGCACCCCAATTTAGTGTCAAGCTCTTACATGTGTTATTAGGCTATATACGTGTATATTGTCTTACACGTATGTCTTACCTAGTCAAGTGCCTCTAGCTAACGATATTCAAAACATTAGGACAATGAGATTTTTAAAAAAAATTGTTGCAATGGGAGTTAACAATTACAATTTCTTGGATTGTAGACATATGCCATTGCTCATATTTTGCTGATGAAACTTACGTTGAATAACGAAGTGCAAGAACCGCACCTTAGTGTTCCGACCAGCTGTGTTTCAGACTGAAGACGGGAATAGATCACAATTCCTGAAGTGTTGCACATTTCGTCGTTTTTAAACTTGTATTGTGTGGTTTCTTGTCTTTTGGTTTTCGTCCACTGTTCACTGTTTTTTTTCTACTCTCATGTTTTTCAAATTAGGAATCTGGTTTTCTTTGTTCGTTTATTTTGTGTCTGGGCGGCGTGTTGATTTTTGACAAAATTCAATCTTTATAATTAATGCTGTATGACCTACAAAAAAATTAATAAAAACTTACAGAATTCATATGGGATTGCATTTTTCGGTTTATTTTGAGTTTTATGTTATTTTCTGTGATATTTTTGCACTTCGTCATACAACACTAATTCGATCAGCAAAATAAGAGCAATGGCGAATGTCCACAATAAAAAAATTCTTATTAGGACAAATACTAAGCATATAACGTACGTCTTGGCTCAGTAAAGAGAAGAAAAGAGTATATTTTGCGGAAACGCCTAATTGTGTATTGCCTCACCCTTATTGAAAAGAAAAAAAAAATATCTTACTGTGATTTATAGCAAATTTCAATATCTTTAAATTGTAAAGTAGTACTGAATTTTATAAGGGAAGATAACTTCAACGAAAAGTGTACTCTTCATATGAATAACTTGGATTTTCTATCGTTATTTAACCAGCTGAGTGAAGTTCTTCCTAAATATAGAGCGAACTTAGTCAGCGAGAACACAAGGCATTGCGTTTAGAAAATAAAACTAGAAAACGTTTGCTGTTCCACGAGTTAAATAAGTAAACTGCTATTCGATCAGAGTAAAGCATGTTGTTGAGGTTACACTACAGAGGGTCTCATTCCATAGTGAACCAAGTCAAAATTTTCTTCCTTACACGTAGAAATAATATTTTATCCTAAAATACACATACATATGACTAAATATAAACGATCCATGAGTGTAATAAAGAATACGTTTTGTATACCGGTACTAAAGTACAGGGTTCACGTCTGAACTAAAACTTATTTTCCGAAAATTGGAGAAAATATAATTGATTCGCTATGGCATCAGACACTTCAAAACTGTTACGAATCTGTTGCCAGCAACATGCATTTACGAGACGGTTCTGAGTATGCGTGAACTGCAAACTTTTGAAACTACGATTCAAAAGGCAGAGTGTTTGAGGGTTATGCTAGAGCCAACTTATATGTAATACTGTATGAAATACATAATTGTGTGTTTATATGTATATATTATGTATGTTAATAACTGTTTCATTAAGTAGACTTTATTCCTCCATACAATTCGCAGAGAAAACTAGGGACTCAATATAGCCTGAACTATCGGAAATAAGTATTATTTTGTTATGTGTACTAACAAATTTGGAAAGCCCAATAAACTTTTTTTTCAACTGTAAAGATAAGCTATTTTTATTAATTTCGTTAAATGTAAAACTATATAATCACGGAAGTAAGCTTATCAGTAGTGTTAAAAGTACTTTGAAAAATATATTACATACGCTTTCAAATTCTCAGAGTTGCTTATGTTTATCTTATGTGGTCTTAAATTATATGCAGTAATTCGAAACCACCCATGCTCTCACATTATAACCTAGGTTTACGGTGAAACGAATCAATATGTTGTTTGGGCAGTCATCCCGTAACTATGGACTAGGAGGCGTTCATAAATATTTTTTATTTATTTATAGCACGATTCTCTGCGAAATAACAATAAATAATTTTTTAGTATTTTGGAGCAAAATTATCAATTAATTACATTCATAATATATAACAACGTTACTAAGAAACATGCGTGATTTACTCCGCGTCTGCGCAAAACACTATTTTTTCTAATGTTTAATATTAAGATACGAAATTATGAACCGTACATGCAAGGAGACCTACTGTACTTCGGGTTACACGTTGATAGAGCCAGTGATTTTTGGTGAAATGAATTCTGCAATAACTTGTTTCAATGCCTTACGTGCACACCTGCTACTCTGGTTCGTGGTTATTGTCAGAATATAATAGGGCAGAGGCGTGGCTCATTTGACTATGCCAACCAGAACAATGTTATCATGACACCACACGCCAGTGATATGCGGGTAAGACCCCGAGACGCCGAAACACAATAACTTCCAATCACTGACCATGTAGCAGAGAAACATGTGTTCACATAAGGCATTGAAACAAATTGTTGCAGAATTCTTTTCACCAAAAATCACTGGCTCTACACATTGCATCACATAAATCCATCAGACTGAGAAACATAATTGGGAGGAAGACTAACGCTAGTTGAGCGACATGCGCATAGAGGCGATAAAATGAACAGCGAGTAAGCGAAAGTAAGTACTATTGCTCTATCCTATCCAAAACTACGATCAGGATAGAGTTGCAAGTTCTTATAATTCATAGCGGTGGCACTATTGTGATATTACAGCAAAATATGGTAAGAAAGATACTTGAATAAACCTTTATATTGCACTGTTTTTGTACACATTATTTAATTGTTGAATAAACCTTTACATTACATTGTTTTTGTACACATTATCTAATTGTTATTCATTGGCGTATATACACAGACCCTTGTCCTAAATATAGTTTTGAGTGTTACATGATTAATACCGAAAACTTTAAACACGCTGGCAATATTATTATTGAGGAAGTCCTATAGTTAAAGTATTCCTCTTTTGCACAAAATTCGCCTTGTAACTGTACAAGTTATCTAAATGGGGTTTATTAAAAGGTTATTTTTATTTTAATATGCATTTAACTGCTTATATATTTGTGAAATATTATTTTTATTTTCTACATCCCGCATTTAATGGCGGCCAGTACCAATAATCTAGTAGCTTTTTTTAACGGGAATATTTCTACGAATATAATAATTGAAGTAAAAAAACGTTTTAATCAATGTGACAGTCCAGTATGTTAATTAGTTTACATAAAAAACTATATCATCTTGTTGCACGTTGTAAAGTCGCACACATTAAAAACAAGCATATTTCCTACTAGATGGATAACTGAAGCCATACACATTAAGCTTTATGTTGAAGTTATGGAATTTTCAAGATAATTTTCCAAAGATATTGCGAAGTAAGAACGTTTTTTTACGGATCAATCAGATTATGCAAAGTATATGTGATAAATAAAAAACGTCGTCCGAAAACATGCAAAGTTGTCAGCAATTATTATTTTAAAAAAAAATTGTAACATTCAGAATGGTAATATTACATAATTTTGAACGCGAAGGGGGCGATATACGAAGTATGGTTGTAGAAGTGTAGAGATAAGAAGGGCAGTTAATAACTTATACACGAAACGAATATTTTGTGGCTGTTACTAAATATTTTGTGGGTATATACCCGTTAAAATTATTTTGTGGTCACCACAAAAATACTTTGTTGACACAACTAAAATATTGCGGTCACCATAAAATAATTTTGCAGGAAGACTTAATACAAATTATTCTTTCCGTCTAGAATTATAAGAAATTGTACATGGGATCTTAAGTGGTTTCATCCAATGTATAACAAGTGTGCACAAATATGGCCCATCGATGAAAAAATTTCAAGCAATGGGAGTGCAGCATATTAGTGGTTTTACCGGAAGGCTATCGTTTCTGTATGCATGTTTATCTTTGCATCAGTTCATTATTACTTAAATCACTACCAACAAAAGTGGTATAAATGCAGTATGTGCCTTTTTTACTGCTTGCTGACTATCGATTTGTTTTTTGTAATTCATATAAGCCTAGTGTAAAATGTCTTGTAGGCGATTAGAAAACATTGTTTAATCATATTTATGTTTTCGTAAGTACCTTCGATAAGGAAAAATGCAATGAAATTGCAATATTTCATTGCAACAAACCTTTGATAATTTTTTTTCCAACAGTTTTTTTGAACACGTGAATTTATTTAAACCTTCCGTCAGCACTTTCGGTGAGGACGGGCCCTGAGCTTGGCATGTGTTGTGCATCATTTACAGAATACAGACTAGCACAACGCCATTAGTGTTCGGTGCTTATAAGTTTATGTAAGTAAACTGGGCATACAAATTACAAAATAAGGCTTGTTTGGCTCGTCTGACATTATCACGAAAGATCGTGAAACACTGAATTTTCGCAACGAACGCTTTTCTCATAAATAGTATCACAACGAGGAGTATGTTGGCTGCCATGTTAAGATAGTACTTTACGTTGGAACGCATTTAAATGTTGTACAATTTATCTGTGTTTGGAGCTTCACGATGTTAAGCAGGCACCTAATTAACATTGCGAATGATTCAGATGTCCACGATAGATGCTTGCAAAGATCGGATTTCCGAATTATGCACCAAAAAGCACTATTACTGGTTCCTGTAATTTAATGGCACGATGTTTTATCCAATGTATCCAGGTATTTACATTCGTTGGTAGCTGATGCAATGAAGTACGGCAACGTCGAAGGACTAGGACACATCATGCTGTTACTTCTTGTACATCTGTACCGTTGAGGTTGTATAGTGTATTGCATCAGGTCGCTTTTGTTATAATTTTACCTGGAAGTATACGTAACATAATTCTTGCCCCATTTTATCATAGATTTTGTGAAATACTACCGTAATAAAATGAAATTGATCACATACTTTTGGGTAACTTGCAAGACGTTGAAGTAGGTATCTTGTAATTTACATTATGTATTGCCAATATGTGGTACCAAGGCGTCTGACTAAGCTTTGCCAAAACATGACAATATAGCCTACTTACATGTGTTTGTATGCAAGGTCAACGAGGTTCTACATTGTTATTCAATAGACGTCTTTAAAGAAAAATGTTTTGCTACTGTAACCTAAAATTTAGGCTGAAATATATTGTTAAATTACAAATCAAAACATGCAGATTTAACAATTTTTTTTTTCAAACAACTTTGACAGCGAAATATATTTTACACTTTCTTCGCTATATGCAAGATTTTCCTTGTCGCTGAAATTAGGGATGTTAACAGATAATAATTATTATTTGTATTTATGAACATTGAAAAAAAAAAACGTTTGCAAATGTTTCATGTATTAAATATTAATATTACGCCTACGACGTATGAGAAAGTAAAAAAGTGAGATGAAAATTAAAAAAAAATTACTATTTACAAAGTACTGAATTCAGAAATATCCTCAGTTTAAAGAGCCCATAATGTAAAGAAGAAATTGTTCCATATCTTAATGTACTTTGAAAGAATTACAATAACATTAATCACAAATCTGAAAATATTCAACTTCATTTATAAAGTAACGTAATGATCAAAACATTGTGTTCGTCGAAGTATCTCACTGTTACTGAATGTAAGAGTAGGCTACAGGTTCACAGAGAACAACAGCATGCATCGACATAAATATGTATTTTATCAAAAATGTTTTGTTTGTTGAGGTCACAGAGGAACTATTTTACTAATTCCCTTTGTTCGTTTGACAATCTCTGTTTTACAATAAAATATATGGTTGGTGCGTCTTTAAGGGCGCGTTTCATCTCAGTTTTCGACGTCCTTTTTTTATTTTTATATTTGCACCAGATATTTATTTTCTTATTTTAGACGTAAATTGTGACTCAATCTTCCTCTTAGGAAATTTTTGTATCTCTCATAGTTTTTGAGCAATGAGTCGTAAACGTCAACATTTGCACTTTACGGTTTTATGTACGCCACTAAAACCAACTAGCATACCAAACCAAATAAATTCACTGTGTATATCAATGTTGTAGGCTATGATTTGACACATATAAAAACAAATCTAGTTTATTTTTGGTATTTTCAAAAATGTTAGAAGTTTTAAAACTTTCATTTCATAATTCAGCATTTTTTATTAAATACAAAAGTATTTTATTTTTTGATTTTATATATGTCAAATCATAACCCACAACATTGTTATACACCGTGAATTTTCTTTCGATTTGGTATGTCAGTTGGTTTTAGTGGCGTACATAAAACCGCAAAGTGCACATTTCATCGTTTACGACTCATTACGCAAAAAACTGTGAGAGATACACACATTTTCTAAGAGGGAGATTTAATCACAATTTTTGTCCAAAATAGGAAAAAAATATCTGGTACAAATGTAAAAATTAATAATGCCGTGGAAAACTGAGATGAACCTCGCCCTTAGCATACGTTTGTCTTACTAAAAAAAAAAAAATTATATATATATATGCTGTTGTCTGTTTCATACATTTTTATCTTATTGCTTACCATGTATAGTATGCGAATTTCAAATTATTTGCTTAAATGTAAAAAGTCTTACAAATTGCAGAGAACGGAGGGTTTCGAATGTGTCTTGGCAGCCGAGTAGGTGCTACTAAAGGGAATCCTGTTCCCAAGCACCTATGAGAAAGGTTAGGTCGGCCGGGGAAATTTGTAACTGCAGAGTTGGTAGACGGGTGTCACCGGGCGACTGGCTTCACGTCCCAGGGCGAGGAACTAGGCAGGATCAACATCCCCAGTAATGGGCTCGGCGGGACGGAAGGCGGCTGGGAAGATTGAGGCGTCGTGTCGAAGGAAAACTGGCAGTGGATCGGCGCTCTTCAGGATCATCCCTTGCAGAACTTCAACCCCTTCTCTACACACCCTATCGGGAGTCCCTGACCCTATTTTACCTCGCAGTAGAAAACGCCGCCCATGCATGATAACACCAGCGAGTTGACTTTCTTACCTAGTCGTTTAGTTACAAGGGAGGTGCAGGAATGCTTATAGGCAGTTTGGATAAAGTAAGTAAGCTTACCTTTGAAAGCACAGCTTAACTTCTATCTCTAGTCAGTTTGAATAGGTCTACAGTACGTCAACTTTAACATTCCCGCATCTGTATTACGCTACTCAGATAACTGATATTTACTATAGTTACTAATTATACGGCCTTTGAATAACTGCTATCGTAAATAGCATTATTGTTTATAAATACCTGGAAATAACGTATTTATAACAAGAATTGCGGTACATTAAATCTTTAATTTAATCTTTGCATTCTTCCTCGGCACTCTGTATATACATGCCAAATTATTACAAGTTTTATTGACAATAATAACCGCTGAAATAATTATATCTGAGAAAATGTTACATGATAAGCATTTTTATTACGTGCAGGAAATTGTGGTGTGAATTCTTTACTATCTTATTAATAGGACGCTCGCAGATAAATAGCCGATTAATTTTGCAATACAAAACTCGTGCATCGAAATTTGGCTGCGAAATTTTGCAACAGTGGCGAAACCATGGTCACTTACGTGAAACGTGTACGGGTTTAATGAATATGATGCTCAAATGCGCTTTTTGCGAAGTACGGCTACACGTAGCTTTAAGCGATACATTAATGATACGAAAATTTAAGGACATTATGAATACAATTTCATAATGCCAAGGATTAAAAAAAATTACTTTTTCAAATTATAATTTTTGTGCTTGTCTTTCATTTTGAAATGGTCACAAACACTACGCACTTTGTTTTTAAAATGAGATATTGGCATTCGACCTGCTATATTGCCGTTACGATGCTCGTTAATAGACGAGTGCAATTTGTTCCACATATTCGAATTCGAAACAGAAAACCGCTATAAACGTTCACATGTCACACTCAAAGGCGTTACTTAAGTTCAGTTCAGTTCTTGTTATGATCACAATATCATAAGCTTAACACATTTAATAATAACAAAGTATTTTAGGACGTAAAAGAAAAATTAATACTGGCCGTTTCGTAGCTAAACTTAATTTTAAATGCAAAGAATGCCAATGCATTACCTAAAATGTAATAAAATGCCAATAACATTAAGTCATTTGGCAAAATTGTTAGTATAAATTCATTACTAATACGTGTGCACGAAAGATAATAAACCGATTTTATTACACAATGTACAAACACACTGATCAAATTACGCATCGTTATGATGTAAAGTCTTGTATTTTGTGCTAAGCATGAACTACTGCCCCTTAATAGCAGATACATTTTATGCATTTACCCTGTTCGCACCCTTTCTGTAATAGCGGTTAACAGCAACGTATGCATGTTCCACTTGGTAATGTATTAGATGTGGCCTACTTTCCGTATGATGCCAATATTGTGCGTGAGCTCATCACTTCTGGTAGGACTAGGTGACTGCAGGACACACGGTGTGCTTAGTACACCGTATGTAGTGTTCGTAACAGAACATAGACGGAGCCCACATAAGTGACGAAAATGTGCCCTTACCAACGAACAATGCTACTTTCGTGATGGATTATATTCGAGAAGAACTGGTTCACTTACGACACATGGCTGCATCCAGGATAACTTCACACGAGTGTTTCCTTTCTAAACACACCAATGTAGTATTGTTGGTTCCTGTGATAGCACTGTGTTATACGGGTTAGGGCACATAAAGTATTACATATTAATAGCATTTAAACTAGTGATGATATCCACAAATGTTTCAGACAAAAGTTTCAGTGTCGAGAAGGCCGTCATACTGGGCCACCCTATTTTTTTTACCGGTGGAGACGCCGAAGCTACGTCAAGGTCATCTCCACTTTGTTAAATGGAACCATGTATCTTTTATACAAAGACATTAGTACCGATTTACGAAGAATTCAGCGACTTACAACACAAGGTCGTTTAGTACCTTCTAATGTGAGTACGTCGGATCGCAAAAATGAACGATTTTCAAGAATCATTTGATATGGAGTTGGGGGGGGGGGGCTTCATCTAATATACATGCGAGCAGTAGGTTTATGGAAAGAGAGAGTGGAATTAGTCACCTATTTGTATTAAGAATCTTACATCAACACAAGTTCCATCCGTAACGTATGTCTTTACATCATGATTTGTACGGCTATAATTTCTTAAATCGCTACGATTTCTGTAATTGGATTTGTAGAAAAATTCGTACAGATATCTCCTTTCTGGGTCATGTACTCTTTTCCG
The DNA here is from genome assembly GCA_003012365.1 of Medauroidea extradentata. Classification (NCBI taxonomy): domain Eukaryota; kingdom Metazoa; phylum Arthropoda; class Insecta; order Phasmatodea; family Phasmatidae; genus Medauroidea; species Medauroidea extradentata. Next base: position 47,967 of record PNEQ01006013.1, read on the forward strand.
ACGAATTTAACTTCACAAATACACGAAATGTGAATAGGCACAACATACATTATTGGACAAATGAGAATCCTCGATGAATGATAACTGTACCATTTCAACACCCATGGCCGTTAATTGGTGGTGCGGCATTGTCGGCGATCACGTCATTGGTCCACTTTTTTTAAGGTCGATTTATTTGGCAAGATTTCGCACACATTCTGCATAACGTACTGGCTTAGTTACTGGAAGGCGTACATATTCGTGTTCGTGGTGCAACACGACAGTGCACCACCACATTATCATTATGCTCTTTGTTCGAAGCAAGAGATGATTGAGATTTTTGGTGACAAGTGGATAAGACGAGACGGCCATGTAGCTTGGCCAACACGTTCGCCAGATCTAACACCACTAGACAAATTTTTATGGGATTTTGTCACAGAACGCGTAATGGCGGTAGCACCTAGCACGCCTAAAGACATTAAAGAAAGAATATGCCGAGCATGTACCGAAATTACTCCACAAATATTGGCTGACATTCGACGATCTCTTCATCAGCGAATTAACAAGTGATGCTTACAATTCGAAGGCCATCACTTCGAGCATCTCATATAGGTAGACCTAAACCAAGGTTAGTGAATCCTCTTGAGTGCGTACTAAATGACCTTGTGTCGTAGGTCGCTGAATTCGTCGTCAAATCGCTACTAATGCCATCGTATAAAATATATATGGTTCCATTTAACGAAGAGGAGTTGATCTTTACGTAGTTTCGGCACCTACACGGATAAAAAAATAGGGTGGCCTAGTATGACGGCCTTATCGAACACTGAAACTTTTGTCTGAAACATTTGTGGATATGATCACTAGATTGAGTGCTATTGCTCTGTATCACTTTATGTGCCTCACCCTGCATAGTTTTATAACATGCATTGATCTCTCTCTTATCATATAGTTTAATACCTCAGATTGGGGGTGTAGCAAAGACTAAGTTGAAATGATAGGAATAAAACAATTAACTCTACTATTTTAATTAACGATACAGTAGAACGGCATCAGCTGAAACTAGTTAGAGGAGAGAGTATAGGAAGAGAGACATTAGAAGGACATAGGGAAAGGGACTAACCAAGGCTCGCTCGCCGACCAGGCAGAGGTGCGCTGTCCTGGTCGCTTCTCGCTCACCGACTGTACAGTGTTTCCTGGTGTTTCAAACCTTGTCCATGCTCCTCACCCCCCTCCATATGTCATTTCAACACTTTATAGTGATTTGTCGAAAAGGAGGTTCGTGGGTGGTGTCCAGCTTCGCTTGCTGATGTAGTAACGCTAATTTGTTGTTTGCACAGTGGCAGAACACAACGATGTAAAGTCTTGCGCCATGTTTTATATGTGTCATACACCCTTAATTTTATATTAAAATACACAAATAATAATAATTGTACGGAAACAAAACTGTTAAGAGGAAACTTGTCGAGCAAGCTTTTGGCGATATGTTAAATCTCTGAACATTTCCCAGCGAATACAAATTTCTCAACAGTAACTATTTATTAAGTTAAACGCTTTTAGTTTCTTGTAATATTTTTGAAACCTCTCTACAACTTATATCAATATCTCAACCTAACTCCACTGCGGCAGTTGTTTCATTAAATCAACAACAGAATAGCGAAATTATTACTATTTTTATATTCATTTACATAAAACCACAAATCAGTCTTTGTTTTATATTGTCTAATACCACTCGACATGTAAAGCTTTATTTTCAACGCAAAATATATCTTTCTGCAAAAATCATTTCGCATTTGGGAACACGGCTGCCTCTACCAATTTGGCTCACCACAAAACGTTATTTATACATGCTGTGCGGCAGTAAACAATGTTTCATTGAGAGACAGAGGAAATTAAAAGTTGACAGGAAAGTTCAGCGGGCGGAACGTACTATAGCTACGAGCAGTGGAGTTAAATTAATTAGTTTCGTGGGTCTGGCTGGCGACCATAAACAGAAAAAGTTGAAGTAAAATATGCACGTCCGCGCACACCAACCGCCCTGCGCACACCAGCTGAGGAAAAGGTGGTGTTTTATGGCAAGACATATAATACTCGTCAACCAATAAATCCTTCAAGACATAATGCACGAAACACCTAGCCAACTTATGTTATCGCTGAGCGAACCTTATTTCTCAAAGCTGGGCTTCAGTTCGAAAAAATTTCTAGAGTTAAATTTAATTTTGATTTAATACAATAGTTATAAGTCTAAATAAAAATACTGTTTGAAGCAGGCGATAAAACATATATTTAAAATTTTATTCGCCTCTCAAATGTATGCAGGCATAAAACACACCGGTGGCGCTTACGTTTGTATTAGCATAAACACAAACAAACACGTTAGTTTCTATCGTTTCTGTGACTGCACTTAATAATTTAAATTTTAAATTTCAGTGACCATGATTTTTCCTTTGAATTGGGTTACTGATTACATTTCAATAATCATTCTACGTTTTATTTCGGAAACAGTACACTTTCATTGTAGTTAATTACTGAGGAACAATTACCGGGAAAAATATTATTCTCCAAAAAAAGAAAAGAAATACATTGTTCAATTTAAACACAGTGAAATAAAGAAATATTTAATCTTACACACAAACTACTTATTTCTTATTAATTTGAAAACAAAACTCAACGAGATGTTCCAGCACTATTAATGTCCGTACTTTTTCTCAACGGTACAAGTTAACTTATAAGCACGAATAAGAAAATGTGAAACTGCGAATTTTGAATACAATCGGCCATAGCAGTTCCTGAAACATGACATGAAATCTTTATTTATTAATGTCGCTCTACCTTACAAAATGACTGCCTTACAGCAGCATTCCACACCATGCTATTAAAATCATCAAACGTAATACCCCTGGTAACAATTTGTTTTAAATGACTTATGCTCACGTTACAAGCCTTGTTAGTAACGATGATATATGATTGTTCATATTTGATAAAGTCCCTATTTTCAGTTTTAAAGTAGATAATTTCAATTTATAGTTATATTAAAATGGTTTTAGTTTGTGTTATTACTTTTGATAATGATCTTATATTTTATTTTGTCCCTTTAAAGCTGATAGGTCTCGTCCGAACCATATATTTTTGTGAATAGCCCTTCATAATTGTATTTTTGTACAAAAAGTTTTTGTCCTATACTTGGATAATGGTATCCTTGCATATTGCAAAATATCATCCCTTGAGATTTTGGAATTTTACTTCAAACGTAGGTATTTTGAGCATCCGCACATTGGATAAATATATTATTATAAATTATGTACTTAATTATGTTTAAATTGATTAATAAAAAACGATCATTTTCAATTTAAGATCATTAATGCCTTTATATTTTAAGGTAAATGAGTTATTTCGAATAGCTCTAATAAAACAAGACCATCATTTAAAAACTGCATAAGCAACGGAATTATGATATAACATGAACATTTAAAATAAGACGTTTAAATGGTTTTGTATGATGTTTTAACGATAAATTAAACAACTTACGTAAAATGGTCAAGGTAATTTTAGAATGTTCTGTGCACATTTTACATGAAATGAAGGTAAATAATGTAAAGAAAATCGGAATAATTTTTCTGACATATCATTTGCCACAGTTCACTTAAACTCGAACAATTTGGTTAGATGTATATAATGTTACAAAACGAAAAATTTAAGTGACTGTCATTTATTGAATAAATACGCGTTACGGCTTAAAAAGGAATATATGTATAGTTGTTGCATAAATAAAAATAATTTTACAAAACTAATAATTAAATAATCCGTTATTCATTTACTAAACGCACATTATATCATAAAAAGGGAAAAATATCTGTTAGTTGGAATTAAGCTTGAAGTTTTCGTGTATAGACATATTCTAGTGAAGAAGAAAAAAAAATATGTATACTGCAGCAAATTTTACTAAACAAGTGCACGCAAGATCAAATCATGTAACACAAAAAACAAAACGGTTTATACAAATATGTTGGAAGAATTTTCTTTAAAACGAGTGTTAATTGTAGACGATAACATATAAGTTATTGAACTAGGCATAGCAGATAAATATTTTTCACATAGGTACGTATTATATATTTGAAGAAACGTCAACTGTTGATGGAACTCCAAATGATGGGAATAAATTGTTCCAATAATATTTCTAAACATCAGATTTCAAAAGTCTTCCAGGGGCTGCAGTGACCGAGAAGTCAGACCATTCGCCTCCCACCAAGGTGATCCGGGTTCGATTCCTGGCGGGGTCGGTCCCCGAATTTTCCTATTTGGGAATCGTTTCGGACGATGCAGTTGGCCGGTGGATTTCCTCGAGGATCTCCTGTTTCCCCCGCCCATTCACTTCGGCGCTCCTCCATACTCTCATAATTTCACGTTTCACCAGTGCTAAAGACCTCGATGTTAAGGGGTATTGATCCCTACCACCTTATATTTATCTGTTTCTTCTCGATAACTTCTGTTCCAGTCGATGTGTCAGAATTTTTGTTACGACAAGGCATAGATACAAACTTAATCGATTTTCTGTAATTGCTGGAACCATAATATATTCATTATTTTGCAACGGAAAACATCTGAAAAGGAAAAATTGCTTTATTTACGGGGGCGACTACAGAGGTCGCAACATTAACAGAAACAATGCCGTATGGATTCCAAAAAGTGAATGAAACAATAAACTTTGCCTTGTCAGCGTGGAAAAAGTAAAACAATGTGTCTATTCCCTGATTTATAAGAAAAACCGTAAAACCGATCATACAGGGATCAATCCCCCTTAAGCGCTGACCAAAATCTCTCACTCTCTCTCTCACTCAATAGTCGCCTATCCTACACGTATTTTGGTGTTGGTAGTTGGAATTAATTTTTAATTTCTAGAATATTAATTATAGCTCCCGAATACCATTGTTGTATATTAAACGTGAGAACTTTTTTTTTGTTTTACATAAATTCATTTTTTTAAATACTTACACGGATTATAAAGCAAATAGTTTTGCCTTAATGAAACATTGACGGCTTCCTTCTTCGTTAATGGATTGCTGGAATTACGTAACTAAGTGATACGAGAGATCAATAGGGCTAAGCTAAATACGGTCTATGCATGCTACCTAGCATGTTAACGACCAGATAGATAGAAGAGTGTCGTTCCCGACAGCATGCCACCTCCCACAAACTGCTGGTGAAAGTCATTCAAGTAAGTAGGGTGCGCGCAGGTGTTAGGGCTAACTTACTTCGTCATTCAGCTTGGATCTCGGCCATTTTGGTATTGCCTTTCCTACTCTCCTCTTCCTTGATCACATTTCCAACCATCTAGTTTTGCAAACCTTTCAACTTTAGTAGTTTGACTTGAAGGCATCGTGGACAATATACGACAAGCTGAACTTAAAGGATCGCGCCGGATAATGAAAATTAAGTTACATGTGGTAGTTTTGGAAAACTACCATCTCAAACAAACAAGTAGACTGATATCACTCAACGACGTAATGTTAGGTGTCTAGCCACAGTTCAAAAATAGGTAAAATATATTTCATTAAAATTCCATAAAATCTTATTATTTGGCTCTTTACCTTCGAAACGGCATAGTAAACATTATGGTAACAACATATTAAAAAAAAAAAAAAAACACGCGCAAAGATTCTTTTCGTTTAGAGTTAAAAAATAGCAGTATAAAAAATCTGTCTTTAATCAAAATATGTTCATATGATGCAATAAACTTACGTTAAAAAGTGATCCTACCACAGAATTCGCTTATTATTTGAGTTAATTTCCTGCTTACTTTACTTTATTTCATGAAATACTAATTTCACTTCTTGTTAATACTTACTTAGGTAAAATACAAATTTCAACTAAATGTGTAAACTCACAATATATGTGGCCAGCATAAAGTATGATTATATAGTACATAATATTGAATATTACGTCACCACTATTTAAAATTAAATGCGTAATTTATACAATTATGTGACTTTTTTCGGAAAACATACGAATCAACGATACATGCGCGTTATGAGTATTTTTACAGGTTCGCTTCGAATTGAATTATAAGAGCTCTACTAGAATGTGAGCGATGAAGATTACATTTTAGTAGGCACATGCAATAACATTTCGTCTTCAGGCCCGTCGTGAATTTATCACTTATCTTTCACGCGGCATTTATTTCATTTTTCATATGCCCATGAATATAGCTAAATATTGTCCCCATGACCTAACGGTAAAGTTTTAATGTTATAAATGTGTTGTTATAGTTTTCAGTTGCAGAATTCTACACATAATTTCGTATTTGCTTAAGGACTACAAGTTTCGTGTATCGTCATATTCAGGAAGAAACGTTACTTAAAGATGTATTTAAGTATTACAGGTACACTTAGTATCCCGAAGTCCTTATTATCACGCGATTAATTGCTAGGTTTGCACTAAAAACATGTAGAAACAAGCTGTTTATGAAAATAGTGTCCAGTTCAAAGCCTGTCGGGTATGTGATATTATGTATCCAATAAGAACACCACATCGGTGTTTGTAAGGCACAAAAAATATTAATAATGTATAAAGTGATGTTGAGTAATTTAAGGCCAGTTATATCAACTTCCAATTAACAGCCTGTTAGCTAACATAGTGTTAGCTTTATCTCTTGTTAAGCGCCCAACTGTGTTATAACAGCCGTTTTTATTCCCTTGGTAGCTACTAAGGTGTTACAAGTTTTGTTGGTGCTTTTATGTGTATGTTGGCAAGGTAGTTGCTATAAATGTACTATTTTTTGACCGAAAACATAGAGATGAAGTTTGCAAGCATGCAATTTGATAATTTTGTGTATTATTTACAAAGTATGTAGCCTATGAAAAATTAAAACTTTCACAAGAGTGATATGGAATAATAATGTTATATAACTTGTTCTGTCTGTATTAGGGTATATTGTATATTTAATTTAAGTTATTACAGCACATGTACCAAATGTACTACACTTAAAATTAATATTACCGTCAAAATATGCGACGATATTATGAATTGAACACGCGCTTATTAAAGAGAAAGATTCTGTTAGAATTATCTTTATTTCATAATACTGAAGGGCTTAACTTTTAGTTTATAGTCTATCGTGAGACTGTCTCAAATCTATTCACATAAGAGCTTTTCTGTCTAGACAAACGAAACCTACCTCAGTAAAGATTTGCTAAGCCAGTCAATGTTATTTACGAATGACTGTGCAACACATTAGCACTGATTTCTTTAGAAATAATGTAGGTCTCACGACTTGAATCACGACTCGCTGAACGACGAAAGTCTATTTTATGTAATTAACTTATTAGTATCTAGTCATACGAGTTACGAAATTTGCGAGGAATTAAAAGTCAATGTCTTAAATTCTGTAGAAAGAGAAATGCGAAATAGAACAATTTTATTTGCGTTAAAAATGCTGCTTTCAGTGAAAAAAGAACGTAAATATTCACGAACATTGCCAATCAACGAAAATGAACAAAGTATCAACCACATTTAATTATAAAACCCTGACATTAATACATCTTGTATTCCCCACACGATACAACAGAACTACAACATGCTTGTAACGATAATTTTGTGGCAATTATCCTCTGTAGCTTACAAATTTGAAACTTCACATTTCCTTCATTCTCGTAGATGAATGAGAAACCTGCACTATTTTAGGATACGAAAACATATCAAAACATTACTTTCAGCGCGAGACATTACTACTGCAAAAGTAAAAAGTGGATGAAATAACAATTGCAGTTTATACCATTTTCATTTTCATTGAAGCAAAACGAATTTGTAAATAACATTGGATATACAAGAAAACATTCCCAATAATAAGTTTCCATATTGAACATAAATTAGCTTGGTTAGATACATGTTTTAAAAGCACAGAATCGCATGCACAGTTTGTCTTCTTTCTCTATAACCAAATCCATACACTCGCAGCATAGTTTACTGCTATAATATCTCAAATTTGTATGACTTTGCTCAAAGTATTGTGTTTGTTTCAGCTTAAACGAGTCAGAATTTTCGCAACTGCCATTGTTATCTCTAAGTAGTCTCAGCTCGCCGCTATTCTACTGTTGAGTATTTGTCGGGCTCTCTCAGGGAAGGTTAGCCAGCCATAGAATAAATTATCTGGCGAGCGTTAAAAGGAGTTTATGTAACGCATTTATAGCCTAACAGGATGATTAAAATTATTCCAAGTGCTATCAGTCTTCATACAACTGCTCTCAAACAGCCTGTAGGATTACATGAAGTTAGAAAAAGCAACGAGCAGAACTACTCTGAGATAATCACAACAACGTCCATTACGTATCCTAAGTGAAAATCGTCAGCTATCTTATAAAATCAAAATAACTAAAATGTAGGAATTAATGAAGAGATTTTAGTCAGCACTTAACATCGAGGTCTTTAGCGCTGGTACGGGTTACACGATGTGAGTATGGAGCAGCGCCGGAATGAATGGACGGAGGAATCGGGAGCTACCCGAGAAAACCCGACGACCAGCGGCATCGACCAGCACGATTCCCACATGCGAAAATCCGGGGACCGAACGCGCTGGGAAACGAGCCCGGATCGCCATGGTGGGAGGCGAGATGTCTGACCCCTCGGCCACCGCGACCCCGTAAATGTAGGGCAAGTATTCCTATTACTACTACACAGTGATCTATATCACTGATTAATGTCATTTAAAAGAAACTTATGTGACTCGATAGTGCAGCATTCATTATGTTATTTCGGCCTTAGACGCGATAACCGGCCATAAGTAAATAAAAGTCGAAAAAATACTTATATGGTATACGTTAATATGTTAATACAGTTATGGTTTTAATGTAAAAAAAGTGCATCAATTCTTTATAAAGTCATCATCGACATTTATGTCTGAGAATGTGTGCATTGGAAATAATACGTTTTAAATTCTTATGTGTGTATTAAAGCATTGCGTTGTGAATATGCTTAAAGTGGAATACTTACTGTTAACTAATTCCTGCTAAACCAATTCTTGCTTTTGTATACTTTTACAACTAAAGTAAATACTGTAATGTATTGTATAATCTGCATGGAATGCTAGGTATAGGTGCGTTGGATACCAATATGTAGGTTTGCTTTAATCTATAATATAGTTCCACCGACCATTACACTTCGTCACGAATGTGACGTAACCAATTTGCTAAATATTAAGTATTAAAAGTGGCTAGCTCAGGCGGCGGAGAACCAATGAACATTTTCAGCTATTTTTCTTTTTGTTGTGTTTTTGCGAAGTAAATGAATATCGAAGTGTTTCGGAGTATTTTATTAACAGTAACAACATAACTAATTATAGTTCCAACAAATTTCTGTTAGTAATCCGAGTAGTGTTAAAAAAGTTGAATTTATCTTAGAATGTTACTATAGGTGATAATGTAATTTGAGCGCAATTCCTATAAGTCCAAATACTGTAATCAGACTGAATACTAACTCACTTCTTGTAATTTGCAGTTTGACAGCTGAGCAGTGAAGTTCCAGCAGTCGCCGTCGTGGACCCTGGCTAATTCCGTCCTCTCTTGTACTTCATTGACTGACTGCTCTCCTGCTGAATAGATACTCATTTCTATACTGCATGTACTCAGGAACACCAAAACGATCAATAACGGCAATTTTCAGCTGGCTTAAAGGTCCAGAACTGGGAATTCTCATCAGTCTCACAGAATCAACAGTTCAAAAAAATTTCTTCCCAAAAAAACCTTCTTATATTCTCCCAGATATCAAACGTACTTCTTCCTTGCTGCTGCGCAAAACTCATTCCAATCGAAGTTTTGAAACTGAACGTGTTCCGAGTATAAACCTGACCTACGACGAAGTGATAAATTATTACATTCAACTAAATGTGTTGGAACCATGTAACAATACATCAAATATTACAACTTACTCACGCATAGACAAAAATATTTTTAAAAAAAATTAATAGAGTAATATAAATTAGCCTTTCAAAGCATAAAACGTCTTTCTTTAGCAGTTTAACCAATTTAATCAAAACAATTTACCGAAGGCTGTGACATAGAGAAAACGCTATGTTACAATACAGAGCTCCGAAACCAAATATCTTCTACGGAGAAAATTCGATCGGACATAACCATTTTTGCATCTTAAATATAGGCCACTGCCCATGTACTGTGGAATATTACATTATACATTGTGACAACTGAACACCTCTAAAATATTAAGTTTTAAAATAATGATAACGTTTCGTTAAGCCTACGCTATGAAAAGGAAACGCTGTGAGCAAATGGATTATAACATTTACAACATTTTAGTTTTACTGGCCAAGTATCACACTTTTGGCCAACAAAATAGAAACCGCAAAGTTCTTATATTTCAGCAAACATTTTTCCGCTTTTATAAAACCAATAATTTGTTTGGATAAAGCAGATTTTGTTTGAGACTAGTAAATCTTTTTCCCAGATATTGCTTAGAGTTAGATACTAAATAAATGATCTTGATGTATTTTAAATTCTCGTAGAATTTGTAAATTAATTTATAATTAATAATTTACGTGGGAAAGCTAACAAACTGTGATATCTTATTTAGTGTGTCTACAGTAATAGTTTACTTTTTAGTATAGTTTTTAACTTTTCTAACTTTCGATTCTAATCGGAGTCACGCGACCATAATTTGCCAGGTTAATTATATAATATTCCATGTACTTGAAATGATTTATGAAAATTGTTTACCATAACATTACATCGCCCTGTCCTGGATTCCATAATAAACATATCTTACCTACCTGTGAACCTACGAAGTGAAATTAATTCAATCACACGAAATTAGTAACTGTGGTAATGCCTGAAATCTAAAAGACATGGATGTCAGTTTAGTATCATGTAACCTTTTGGATATCGATTTCTGAAATCATGTATTTACTAATAACAATATTGAAAGTACACACATATTGTTGTTAAAGTAGGCACTAAATCTTATTTAAAAAAAAAAAAAAAGAGGAATGAAAACAAAGCATGTGTGCAAACAATTTGAGTCCTAGATAAAACGTCTCTCATTTCTAATTAATGTAATTAAATTTGTTTCATAAAATAATTTTCAAAACAGTAGAAATGCTGTAAACAATTTTACGAAACTTGAATGGCAAAGCCTTACGTAAAAAAATTATCTGTAACTGACTTTACAAATGTAACAATTATAAACAGTATTCTTATAATAAGAAAATCCAATTAGCGTAAGTTGTGAAGTCTCCGCAAAAAAATAGAGGAGAAGAGGGAACATTTATAAACGTTTTAATATCGGTCAGCTGTCCATGTCTGAGAAATGTATTGCTCATTCCTCTTAGGATTGCTACTCACAACAGTTCCTCGTATCTTCTATCACATTTGTCTACAAGATAAACGGTGGCATCCCGCAGATACAGCTACTGAAGTAACACATGAGAGAAGAAAAAGGAGTTGAAATCTGTTGTGGTGACAAACAGCCCAATAAAAAAGGCTTTGAGACGACACGCAGAAAATGGCACTCTAAAAGAGATATCAGAGACACAAGCGGGCTGCCTGTTTACCACAGAGGGCTAAATTTTTCTCAAAAGAGTATCGTTGAATACAAGTATTTGTGCCTTCAGTGAAAAAATATTTAGGCGGGAGAAAATGTCTGCAAAAATGTTTGCACAATAACTCAATGGTTACTTTTTTATACATGTGAATATTTATTCGTAGATCTTAAAGAAATATAATATAAACATTGAATGTGTTTGTTATTACGTAAATACAATTAAAATTATTACTACAGCTATTTTAATAACACTATAAAATTTCTTTTTTTTACGCCATGTTTGTAAAAGTGATTCCTACCCCGTATGCTTATGTAGTGTTTTTGTTAGAAAACGTTAGTAAGAGTTTTTGCATATCTGATATTTATGCTTTACCGACGCCGACGCAATCAAACAATCGATATACAAAAATCTGTAACCGTGCGAAACATATGAAAGCTGCTATCTTAATTACACACCGTTCATAATAAAGGGAGGGTTCTCGTACATACATCAGAAACACACACACATTAATATTTCACGATGGTTATATTTAGAGGCGTGGTCGCGGAATACAGCTGAATTAATAAACATATTTTAAGATAGTGAATTTATGTAAAATGTAAATTTTTCGCATACTCTTAAAGCTAATTATTCCAAATCCATAACGTCTTCCTTTTTAAGTTTCATTGCATTAAACAAAAAAATTGTTTTGGGAATTTATTAAAGTAAACCTTTATTAGTGTGTAAACACGTAAAATACAATTTTATTTGTTTATTAATTTCATTATACCTAGCAAAATATTTCATTATACATGCTTGCGTGGAGATTCTCTCACATTTAGGGGCACAAGCAATATGGACGAGCATGGCATGTTAGTCTAATGTTATATCGCCGCTATGCCAAAGTTTCTTAATGCGACTTGCTGGATTAGTCGACTTTCCTGTACGTGACTCTTAGCAGTAATTTAATCGTATTTTCAAATGAGCACGATTACAAATAATTGTACAATTCACGCATCAGTTTCAACTTCTATGGTGATGCAAAGTAGTTTGTTAAATCAGTTTTTCATTATGTTGAAAGGCAGTTTGTATTAAATTACTAGTTTTTTTTTTTTTTTTTTTTACCGCGAAGTCCCTGAAACGAATGTGTTAAATATTGATAAGGAAATATACTTCGGATATTTTCTAAGATTTTTTACATAAAATTTTGTTTTACGAAAATGTAAAAATAAATGCTGCAGCGATATTTGCGCTCCGTGTGTGCGATTAAGTTAAACGGATTTATATCATGTAAACATACTTGCTGAAAATCGAACTGTTTATTTCGTATTCAAAATTTATTTGTTTGTTATTCATACAGCCTGTCATTAAAAATAATTAAAAGCAGGTAAGAAGCACGCACACACACACACACACACACACACACACACATATATATATATATATATATATATATATATATATATATATACAGGGTGTCCCTGAATAACGTTTACAACCTGCTGTAGCGTTGTAGAGGACGTTGAGACGAGTAAAATGATACAGGACACTTAGGGTCACAGAGGCTGACAAATGCCTGAAAAGTTATGCACAAGATGTGGTCTGTACTGAAGTTAGCAATCGGAGTAGTTGCAGCGAGTGGCGCAGTTCGC
>PNEQ01006014.1:0-22560 GCA_003012365.1 Medauroidea extradentata
CACAGGAGTAATTGTGTGCATAACTAATTGTGTTGTGAGAGTTCTAGTTGATTACTGTTTTGTGTATTTCATAGCTTTGTGAGCTATTAAATCCAGTACTTAATTTAACTCTTTTATTTGTAATTATAGACCTCTATCCCAAAGAACTCATGGGAATTGCCCACATATAAAGTTTGTGTTCTTCAAACTTGTAACAGTATGTTATTTCACTAAGTTACACATTTTAAAAATAAATGTTGTTTAAATATTTTACGTTAAAAGCATATTACTGATGTGTATTTTTTGCTATAATTATTTCCCTCGTGACCCTCTGCAGTGTGTGTGGCCAAAAGTATGTTAAAAAGAAAATTTATGTTAAATAGAAAATTTAATACTTCTTAATGCTGTATCAGATATTGGTAGCATCGGCTTTGGGATAGCAATTCGGAACGGTATTGGTAAAATCCTATATCCGCTCAACACTAATATCATGTATGAGAATGAGATACGTGTTTTTATGTATCTACTTTATATCTGTGAAAATCTTAATCAGCTCAGCACTATTTCGAACATAATACTGTAGGTATTGTACATCTGTTGGTTCTCAGTGTCTGCAAGTAAACTATAAATAAAAATCAGTGTGGTACGTTTATGCTCAAGCACTTGGGAATTGGACAGCCAATCTTAAATCTGTAAACACATGCTGCGCCCAAACCAAACGCCATAGTAGACCATTGGTTAACATGTTCAGGACACACATTTTTGCACCCTCCAACAAATAGACCATAAGGAATACACAAGATTGGTCATGTCAACAGTGCTTCACGAAATCCTGTATTAGCCCATATACTACCCGTACATTTTTGCAGAAAGGCTTTGTTACAATGGAAATACAAGCACGAAACCCTTTAATAGCAGATATAAATAGTTGACAGTAAATGCACCACATCGGCATTACTGTCAGCCAAGTCAACGTGCGTGCAGCTTGTGGCAGCTGCCGACCTGCAGGGATGTGCCGAGCTGCCCCAAGACAGTGTGCACCTAGATAATTTCACCAGGTAGATGAGTGAATATCTAGGCTCTCAAGAGTGCAGCGTGTGGTGGCAGAGATCGAAAACTGCTGAAAATAGAAATTAAGCAGGGCTTTTTTGATTGCTTACTTTATCCTGAATCACCTATGATAACCATAACTCCAGCAAAGTTTTTCATAACAGTAATGGTTCAAATACAGTAACAAAGTAGTAAGTTGAAGGAAGTTGAAAATAGTAGTTTGGAGAAGTATATTGGGTGTCTATTAGTGATATTAAGGATTATAATCCTGAAGTTGATCGTAAAACTACAAAGAAATTGAAAGTCACTATTGTACTTACATTTTCTTTTACTTAATTCCCACGTTTCTAAATGCACATTATTCTGCACCACCATTTAATCTAATTCCCGACTGATTGAATACACAAAATTGTGAAATTGGGAGTTGTGTACAAGTTTTTCTGCAAATAACACTTTCCATCTTTAAATTTCTCTGAAAATGTTAAAACATGATTATACTGTATTTGGTATACAGTAAAACCCTGTTAAGAAGTTTGCTATGAGACAGAAAGAAACAATGCTGCTTTCTCTCTCTGTAGTCAATTTTCGTGGGGTTTGTTGCTAGCAGCTCGCCATTCATCCCACTTTTCTGACTTCCTCTTCAGTTTGCAGTTTGAACCACATCTCACGTCTTCCAATATTTGTTTTGTGTACTCCAGTCTAGGTCACCCTATGTAATTCTTGCCATCTGTTCCCACAATTTTTTCTTCAGTGGTCCATTGTGTCAGTATATGGTGTACCATTTGGTCCCTCTTTTTTATGTGATCCAAGAAGCTTTCTCATTTGTAATAATTTCCCTCCAGCTGATCTTCAAACAGAGATGGTGTGTTGTTGCTCTGCTAGAATGAGTCACAGTATTGCGTGCTCTGTAAGTACTGACAATTGCTGACAAAGTACAGTATACATTGTATGTGCTGCAGCTGCAGAGTATTACTGTGCTGTGCAGCACAATATGCTAGCCTTCGCCGCCGCCATTGTTTAGCTTCAAACACAAGCTGTGCTGAGGATATGTATACTTCTGGGGATTCATTTTATTCTTAAGACGTGTCTACATATTTAATTCAGTTAATATTTGACTTTATTTATTTATGTAATTTCCCATTGTAAAACAGTTTTAAGATCACATTGAAGATAACATTATAACCAGGAAAATAAGTGGGAACATTATTAATTTAATACCTATAATATTTAATTACCTTCTTTTAAATCAACCTCTTGAGAACGAAAATTACCGGTATGTAAAATTTTATTCAATGAGAAACTTTTTTTCCATTACTACATTGACTCCTTGAAAAGCTTGGCTGATAGAATACTTGGTCTTATAAAATACATAACCTATTTAGCTACAAATCCAGACTCAACAGTTTGTCTTTTTTACTCACTAATTAGGTCTAAACTAGAACATGGATCTATCTGTCATCTGGAATTGTATTTCCTCCCCTGACAGTCTTATACTGGAACACATCCAGGAAAAATGCATTTCACACATAAAACGTAAATACAATATTGCTTTTGTTCCTAATAGACTGAAAATTCAAAGACTCATCTTAAATTGTATTTTTACTCATAAAATTCAGACATAAATAAAGCCCTTCTTGTTTTGAGAAGTTAGGCCTCAAGATACCTTCACATGGAGTTATCTCTAAAAGTACTTGTACAGTAGTTATTTAGATAAACACAATGGTTTATTACATAGATTAGTACATTATTACAATAAGCTAAACCATCTCTTTTATTTTAACCATCTGGCCTATAAGATCTTACATGTACAGTAAAATCCCTTTATAACTACCCATTTTATAACGATCACCTGTCTATAGCAACCCGTTTTTGAAAAATAAAATTTTTAAAATTTTTTTATTTCAAACAAATCGGCTAAAAATAAGTGTGTGCTGTGCTGCGTTTCTAGTGGCGAGAACTGTACTCCACACGGTAAGCTGCAGTTCATCCCTCCCCTCTCCCACCCTAATATACATTCTTCTTTTCCCCTCGCGTAAATACCTGGCGAGCTCGGCGTCCGCACTCCACCCGCCTTTGTTAATATGGTAGTGTTCCCTCGCTTGCTGTTAGATATGCTGCACTCTCTGTTTGCTTTGTTATCACGACTTTGATTTGTGCGGCTTTTGGATTTGCCTTTGTTTTTTACGGTTTGTTGATGACATTACACTTTGATTTTCATGATTTTGATTTGGTTATTTATTTGGTTTGAGTTTGTGAACGATTATTGACGACTCATGCAGTGTTTTTGGCTTTCGATTTGGTTACAATTATTAGGCTTAGTTCTGTAAACAATTGTTGACAACCCATCGTTTTAGTGGGCGTTAAACATGATCAGCGAACGATGTGTGTATTTTTCAGATGAAATACTGTTAATTAGCAAACGCAATGTCATAACTTATAGTGAGAAGATCACCATAAATGTGTGTTTAGATAATTTTTAATTAATCTTCGGGTAGTATTTACGTATAATTTAAAAATGGGTGGAAAAGACAAACCTACAACCGACAATGCGGGGAGTATGTTAGCAATCATGAAGGAACTGCAGGACATCAAATCCGGAATGGACCTCGCAAGGCTGTAGCAAGACAAGGAACTCCAAGAAGTAAAATCATTGCAGAAAAGTTTGTCTGAGGATGTAAGTGGCATTTCTGTGAATTTGCAAAAATTGTCTGATAAAATTGTGTGTGACGAACTTGAAATCACTGAAATCAAAACCAGAGTTGTAGCAGCGGAGGAACGTAGCACCGAACTTCAGGAGAGAATACTTCAGTTCGAACAGCATACACGTAAGAACAATTTAGAGATCACGATTGTGCCGGAAAAAAAATCTGAGAATGTCTCGTTGCTACTACACACAACCAGTCAAAAAATTGTTATTAGTTTGGAAAGTAATGACATCGACACCGTCCATAGGGTTGCGCGGATGAGCAAAGCTGGTGAAAATAGACCCCGGTCCATTGTCTTCCGTTTTGTTAACCGACACAAAAATGAAGAGTTCAAATCCACGGGTGTGAGACATACCAGGATCCTGGTACACGTACCAGTTTTCAGGATGCTGTACCATGTACCAGGATACTTTCGTCCTGGTATGCGAAAGTACCAGGATTGCAGAATTTTGCATTCAATTGTATTAAAATGTATCATTGAACAGTATTTTCAGCATAACTTGTCAAAACAAACAAGGTGTTTTGGCACGACATAACATGTTCTGAATTCTAAGTGTGAAACTGTGTATATAGTTATTGCAGGTTATTGCATCATCCAAGCTTTGCCATTGGTGCGAACTGTTGCTTGTTGGGCATTGGCAACTCTTACTTGTATTCTCTTTAGCTAACACCTATGGTAGAAGTGAACCTCTGATGATCTGTTAACTAGATTATTCTTTAAACATTTTCAATATATTTTTTTCTCTTAGAATACTTACGACATGTTTTAATACTGCATATTTTTTCATGCCTGTAAGCATTTGCAATTTTTTTTTTCCATGTACCAGGTTTTCGTTTAAAGTACCAGCTTTTTTGTGGTGTCAGTACCAGAATTTTGAAGTTATCATCTAACATCCCTGTTCATATCTGCCTGCAAGATGAGATGCCTCAGTAGTGATATCATAGGACTGGGTGGTAATGAGCCCATTTTTGTCAGTCCCAAAAATTACTGTTCTTGGAAGCACGTAAGCTAAAGAAAGAACTGGTTATGAAATATTGTTGAACCAAAAACGGGAACCTGTATTTGCGACGTAGCGATAGCAGCAAGGTTATACACGTAACCTCACACACTCAGTTGGCCATGCTCCATAATGATACTAAGAAACGGTAAATTTGTGTGTGTTAACTCATATACGTTTGTAATGTTTGATTCATCCGACAATTTTAATAAATGGGCTAATATGTTTCTAATACGTACTGTATTTTCAATTCATCAACCTATTCTGTGATGAACAATATTATTGGCTTATAGTGCATATTTGACTTTTAGACCTACACAGCAAGGCGATATTAGAGGCTATGTTAAACATTAATCTTACCTTACTCTTAGTTATTTAGTTTTTTTTCCTATATTTGTGTTCACCTATATCCCTCTGTCTTTCTCCAGTGTTTATTATCTATTCAGTATTCAGTGCAGGGAACATAACCTACATAATAATTTCATGTGTATAAAAAAAACATTTCTTTGTGTTAACATAGCTATACCACTGATGTTTCATTATACAAGACTAAGCAAATCCCCAGTTGTTGTTTCTTCTCCTTTTGACATAAGTTACCCTAACCAGCATTGTCATAAATCACTTACTATATACTGTATTACCAAAATGTCAGGGGCCTATGCACCAAGACAGAGACTCTTTACAACTAGATCCTCCTGAACGATTACGACATTGTATGTCTAACCGAAACTTGGTTAAAACCATACATTCTAAATACTGAAATCAGTGATAGCAGATACATTATATTCAGACAGGACAGACATATCCGAGCCAGGGGCGTCCTAATTACAGTTCGCAAAACATTAATAAGTAGAGATATTACTATAAATACTATTGATGTAGAACATAAATGGCTTTATGTTTCTGGTATCAAAAGCATGGTTGGCACTAAGTCTATCTTGCTAAGTGTAGTCTATTTTCCCCCAAACACACAGACTCAGCTCTACAAATTAATTTTTTAGTAGTTTACCAAAATACAGAAACTCTGAAATAATTATGCTGGGTGATTATAACATTGGCTGCATCACTTGGCAACTCACTGGCAATTATGTTACACCATCTGAATTCTCTGGTAATACAGAAACCTGTTTAGTAAACAATATGTATTTATATAATTTGCAACAATGTAAAACAGTTACTAACGCAAAAAATAAAATCCTGGTCCTTTTACTAATACTTCTGGCAATATGACAGTAACGAGAGAGTCAGATAGCCTCATATCCGAAGATGCCTACCACCGTCCATTAATAGCAGAAATACAAGAATACCATTGTGAGGTCATGAATAAAAGTTCTACAGTGAATTGCAATTTTAGGAAAGCCAATTACTGACAAATAATTTATATCCTATCATGTATTAACTGAGATAACATTTTTTCTAACGATGTTAACATTACAGTAGACAACTTTTATAAAACGCTGAGTGACGTTATTGAATGCTGTGTACCTAAAACAGTTACAATTAGTAAAAAATATCTGCCATGGTTTTCTACAGACCTCATCTACCTTCTAAAAGTTAAACACAAGCACAGACTAAAATATAAAGTGCACAATACTGCACACAATTTAACACTTTTTGGTCACTATCGCAGACTAGCCATAAAAAATATGTCTAGGTGTCAGTACTTACCAGGAGTTGAAGCTAGTATAATGTCTAACAGTAAAAATTTCTGGCAGTATATTAACACAAAGAAGAAAAGTGGTGGGTACCCCTGTACAATGTCATATAATCACAGAACTTCCAACAATGTGATTGAAATAAGTGAGATGTTCTCGGAGTATTTTACCTCTGTTTTCAATCCTGCTTCAATGCCTGGACAAGTGTTGAATCACTATTATACTCAATCTCTGGCCAAAGTTACTATCACTCACACTGATGTATACAATGCCCTTCTAAAGCTAGATGATAAAAACTCAGCAGGTCCTGATGCAATACATCCACATTTCATAAAGCTTTGAGCAGCCCACTTCGTATACATCTCTGTTCTATTTACAATTTATCCCTCCGCACTGGAATTTTTCCACAAAAATGGAAACACGCTAATGTTTTGCTGATCTTAAAAAAATGGTGATATTTCTAGTATAACTAATTATCTACCTATATCCATAATGAACTGTTTTGCAAAGGCCTTTGATAAGTTAGTTTACCCACATATTATGACTTTTTATAAATCTCACTTGCCTAGTGAGCAACATGGCTTTATAGAAGGTAGATCAACGACCACCAATCTCCTCCCATACGTTAATGATTTAATTTTTGCTTTCACAGCAAAAAATCAAGTTGACGCTATGTATACAGATTTTTCTAAAGCCTTCGACAAGGTAGATCATGCATTACTTTGCGCAAAACTTAATAATTGACTGGGACATTACATCATTGGCTTTCATCTTACTTCACCGACAGAACCCAACAAATCATCTTTAATGGAAACACGTCAGCACCCACGAAAGTTACATCTGGAGTACCACAGGACTCCCATCTTGGACCGTTACTCGTCACAATTTTTCTCTTCTACTGGCCTCTTATACACTGATGATCTTAAAATCTACAGGCGTTTTAGTTCATTAGATGGTAGCGTGTTCCTTCAAGATGATATTACAAACTTATTTATATGGTGTATTCAGAACAAAATTACTTTAAATATCAATAAGTGCTACATAATTTCTTTCCACCGTACTAAATGCCTTATCAACTTTAATTACCATATAGATCACAATATTTTCACCAGAAAAACAGATGTAAAGGATTTAGGCATCATCTTTGACCACAAACTGACTATCAAAATGTGTATGGAAACCATTGTCAACAGAGCATATAAGGCATATAAGGTTTCATTACTAGAAATATGGCTAATCTCATGAACCCACATTGTATATTGTTGTTGTATCAGTCCTTTGTCAAATCCATACTGGAATACAACTGTATCATATGGAACCCTTACTACTCCAACCACATTTATAACATAGAAAAGATCCAAAATAAGTTCCTAAAAATTATGTTAGAAACAGGAGGGTATCCTTAATGCTCCCCTCACTCTATTCGAGACGTATTATAGGCTACTATCACAAATGTTCCTGAAAAATCTCTTAGCTGGTAAATATGACTGTGCACCCCTCATTCACACAATTGGACTTCTGGTTCCTAAGACAATTAACAGCACACATCTGACTTTTTACACAAAAGCATGTCATTCAAACCATGAGTACTTTAACCCTATTCTTTGAATGCGTAGGATGTATAATATTTTTATCCATAAACAAAGTAAACTTGACATATTCTTCAACTGTGTGGTATTTTTCAAAAAGCTTCTTTCAGCCACTTATACTCAGCATTATGCTGCCCTGTCTGATAGTTTGTAATTGTAATTTCCATTATCATTGCAAAAGACAGCACAGGTATCCTCACATGTGTCTTATTACATATATCTCCTGTTACTCGTTTTGCTAATTTTCCTCATTACATTTCACATGACACAGTTAACCACTCGGACAATTCCTCTTGTTGTGTCTTTTTATGTTATTATTATTTCCCTTGCATTTTTATTATGTGATGTGCTGACTAATATGATCCATATTATTTATATCTACATTATTTTACTCTTATGTATAGTGTACCTTTGCAACTGAAAGGCTATAGCCGGACTATCAATCAATAGTATTGTTGCTTTAATGTAGTAGTTGTTAATTCTCTTGTTAATTTTTTTTAAATTTTTTGTTGAAATTTCTGTTATTATTAATTCCATCTTGCAATTTTTTAGTGACTACCTTTTTACAAATACCTTCTCCTTTTATCTGTACATATTATACAAGGTAACCTTTATGTAAATTGTTATGTAATTGTTTCTCATGACATGTTTTGTACTATTTTGCAGTATTTTATTATTTCTCTTTTTTTTCCTCTTCGCTGTATCACTATTGTATCTTGAGGCAGACTGTAACTGGTTTTAATTTTTTTTTTTAACTGTTGCCTGCCCTTCTTTTCTTAAATAAAATTAATAAATAATGAGTGGAAAGTGAATCAGCTTGTCACTTCTGAAGAAGTACGAAATAATCAAGGAAGCTGACACAAGACAGAAGCCGGAGTCGGAGATTGCCCGGGAATTTGGCATCCTGAAGTCAACTTTGTTCACTATCCTAAATATGAGGGACGAGATCGTAAGTGCAGTGCAGAAGGAAGAACGCAACGCGAATGTAAAAAAACTAAGGTGTACGATGCACGCCAATTTGGAGGAAGCTGTGTTGGAATGGTTTGGCGAACTTAGAGCGCAAAACTTGCCTGTAAGCTGGCAGATGCTACAAAAAAAAGATGATGAGCTTACTTTGAAGTTAGGTATTGAAAACTTTAAGTGTTCAAATGGGTGGCTGGTTAGTTTTAAAGCGCGCCACGGGATAGCTAGCTACAAGATCGTTGGAGAAAGTGCTTCGATCAGCAAAAGATCGGTGAGCGAGTAGATGCCCTTGCTCCAGAACGTCCTCAGCCGCTGTCGGTCGTCCGACATGTACAATGCAGATGAGCTGGGGATGTTTTACAGTCTCTTGCCAGATCGCACCCTAGAAGTGAAAGGAGACGCAAGCAAGAGTGCGAAGAGGAGCAAGGAGCGCCTCACTGTCCTTCCGTGCTGCAATATGGACGGCAGCAACAATATGAAGCCCCTCGTGATCGGGAAATCGAAGAACTCCTGAGGTTTTAAGAGCAATGTAATTCCTTGTGATTACGACTTCAACAAAAAAGCATGGATGACCTCTGCAGTTTTTAGGAGGTGGCGCTTCATGGTTTTGATGCGAAGATGGGTTTCAACAATAGAAAAGTGGTTCTCTTCGTCAACAACTGCCCCGCACATCCTTCTCTCGACATCCTGAGAAATTGAGCTGGTGTTTCTGCCAAATAATACCACCAGCGTACTTCAGCCCCTGGACCAGGACATAATACAACTCGTGAAGCTCAAGTTTCGAGAGATGCTTGTGCGGAGCATGGTATTGAAGATGCAACTCGGCAGACACATGAAGAAGTGAGACAAGTTTGAGGCAATTGAAGCGATCGTCGCTAGTTGGGTGGCAGTAAATCCAGAGGCCATTGCCAGCTGCTTCCGTCACGCCCACGTCTTCGCACCAGTCAACGCTGAGCCCCAGCCCGGCCCCTCGACTGAGAACAAGCCCGACCCCTCGACAGCACCTTCCTTGCTCCAGTAACTCGACCATATGATAAGGAAACGTGGAGGCTTATTGCTTCAGAAATTTGTGAAAGTGGATGACGATGTTGCAGTTTGTGGTACCGTCGGCGTCGCCGGTGCGGCCGAAGAGCAGCAACAGGAGTCGAGCGACAATGAAGACGTGGAGGGAGGAAATGAAACTGCCGACGTCCCCACGACGAGAGATATCCTCAAAGCTGGGGATGTCTATGCATCGATGCTGCAGCGACGTGGTGCAAGTGACAAGATGTTGTCAAACTTTTTTTCGTATAAAGGAGTTCGTTGAAAAGGCTGCTATTAAAACGAAGCGGACCTCTATTAAGGACTTTTTAAAAAATAAGTAACAGTTGTTTGGTCCTTTAATGTGGCAAAACTTCCTTCTATTGTGTGTTTGTTTAGTGGCTCGTCAAAACCGCTGTCATTAATACACAAATGATGTACCTAATTTATCACGTTTGTTGGATATTATCTGGTGAGTATTTTACTAGTGTACTTTTAGTTTTCAAGATTTTATTTTCCTCTGTACTTCTTAATAAATTTAAACGTTTGCAGCATATGTGAATTTTAGTTAATGAGCACCCGCACCGTTTTAAGTTGAGGAACACGTTTGCTTGTACGACTGGTACGAGTCTGCTGTTAACTTGTTAACTCATTAATAATACATTTTTAGTAGAGTTGGGCCACGTTGTTGACATATTCTTTGTATGAAAAGGTCCAGAACAAAATTTTTGTACATTGACACGGAACTTTTATATTTTAACTGAGTGATAACGTTACGTCATATAGCATGCCCGCAGTTATTTTCTAGTCATGTCAAGCGGGCTCAGTTGCTCAGCATGACAAAGGCCACAGGCTGACACGCACAAGAAAAGTTGCTGTGGTATTGATCAGTGCATGCGTGTGCCGCGTAGCCATCTCCGGCACGCATCATTCTCCCCCCCCCCCTCATCTATGTCTATCCTCCCGGCCTACCGGCGACATGGCTCGTAACCTTTTATTAATGCTTCTAGAGCGTGTGATTTTCTAAGCCTTCACATTGTATAAGTAAAGCCCAGGGAGTACAATACGTTACTATTTCAACAAAATTTGCTATGTTTTAACCAAACCGTCAATGTTAAACAGAATTTAACTCACTGTTACACATAGTGCCTTGTTTACTGTTTTTTTATTGTGATACTACGTTCAAAGTAACAATTTTGGATATTGCTTTTCCCTGCGAGACGCCTGATAGTAAATTTATTTTAAAACTAACTTTATATGTAAGATTTTTTATTGTTTAAGATGACTGAACATGCACTTAGTGCAAAAACTGCCTATTTTGACATTGCAAAAACAGCCTATTTTGACATATAGGGGTTCTGAATGGTTCAAAGTGGGTCGGAAATCTCATAAAGAGGTTTTCCAGGATGTTTTCTTAGACTTTATTTCACCTGTATCCTCTGACATTGGTTTTTACATTCACTAGATAACAATAATGACTGTTTCCCCTCAGAAAGGCATCCTGGAAGCCTGGACATCCGTGCCAGGAACCGTTCGGTGGGGTCAGCGTTCTTATGTAGTCAGTGACAACCTTCCTTAAAAGGAAGGAATTTGTTTTTATGTTTCTTTCCACCTCTTCTTTTTCTTTGCATATGTTTTATTGTAAATGTTTCTGTCTCTAGTTGTATTTGTATGTCCTGATGTCTTCATTTCATGTCATTGTACCGGATGCAACACACATTGCCTTTGGCTGTTGTCTTCGCCAAATTTGTTTTAAAATAAATAAATTAGGTATAACAGGGTAATTGTTTTTATGTACTTGAATGTTGAACATGCCTCTCATTTACAAAATTGTTTCTACAGTCTGCACATATACTTATTGCGTATTGTTTCATTCAGTTCTTTTCCTGTTGATTGAGATCAGTATTTAATTTTTATTAATGTGTTTCTTTTATGCTTTTGGCAAAACACAGACATACTGCAAAAAGTACATTTTCCTACGTTAACTTATTTCTTGGCGATAAAAAGTAGCTACAGTGGATTCTCTATCCACCGTTTCTCATGGGACTGACAAAAAATTTCAATAAATGAGGGATTTCAATGGATGTGGTCTTAAAATGCTGTAAAATAAATTAATCGGCCCCAGAATGTGTTCCATGGACGCAGGTATTTCAATCCATTAGGTTTCAATACATAGAGAATCCACTGTATTGTAAAGCAACCAGCCTGTGTTTGGGGTAAACTTTTTCATTTAAATGGATTGGTATGCTTTTTCACACCTGCTGAGACAGACTAAATAATTTGATTTGTTGCTGATGTTGACCTTTGTGTCCATGTAATTGTGTTGTGTATAGGTGACTATGGCACGTATTAGATGAATTGTGTTTGTTAAATAAAGAGACCCTAGAGTGTTGCCCAGCCTCTCAACTCTAACTGATGTTATGACCTGTAATTAATATAAATTGCTAGTTTGTGTAACTCCTATCTTTCGAGGTAGGGGGTAACTGAAATACAATATTTTGTTGTTAAAAACCTAAAGGTGATTGAGGAACAGTTCTCGAATTAAATAACCTATACACTTAATTTTGTTAAGTGAAATACTACCTGTAAGGCACACTCTCTAATGTAAAGCTGCTAATGGGCCTGGTGCCGCTGTAAAATAAACAAAATCGTGTCTAGATGCAATTATATGTACAAGTTCATTGATTGTTAACATTGTGGTGTAGTTTCAAGAAATGTGTACATAAGCTCTAGGTCAAAACATTCTAAGTCCTCAGTTTTGTAATGGCATTTGAAATCATAAATATGTCTTGAGTGTACTTTTCTGAGAATCAGCATTAAAATCTAAACAACTTTGTACTCTTCAGAGTTTTACGAAAAACCCTGTATTTAAGAAGTTATGGCATTTGGGGAGTTTTTGTGTGTTGAGTTGAAGATGCAAACAATACCATTCAGCATGACCATTGTTCAGAGTAAGCAGCACTAAACGGGGTCCACAGAGAGGAGTGCAGGGAGTGTATTTCTGGCGACCACTAATGCCGTAACTTTTTATTATTTAGTTTTAATGAAACAATACTCTGATGATGAAGTGCAATACAATTAATTTTGTAAACAGTAAAAATTTATTTATTAATTTTTTATATATATTTTAGATTTGTTTAGCTTGCATTCAGACCGGCTATGAGAACCATGTATAACTTTTGACTGGAAAAGGGGAGGAGGATGGCACTGGTCCACGTTGATAAGAGAGGCCTATTTTGTTCTGAGCGGTTGGAGAAGACGGACGTGTAGCGGGCAGCAATCATTTTAGCTCGTGGGGGAGTTCCAATGGACAGGACAAGGGGAGATCGCGAATATAATAAAACTGCGGTGAAGGACAGTAGCAGGAGTTTCTTTAATTATCTCATATAAACGGCAACTGATTACGGATTTTAGATAAAGACAATACTGACCACATGGCCGGCCCAGTATCAGCTCTCAGGGAAGATATATTTACTTTGTCTAACACATGCTGTGTTA
This sequence comes from Medauroidea extradentata, assembly GCA_003012365.1. NCBI lineage: Eukaryota > Metazoa > Arthropoda > Insecta > Phasmatodea > Phasmatidae > Medauroidea > Medauroidea extradentata. Next base: position 13,458 of record PNEQ01006014.1, read on the forward strand.
GTGCTTTATTCTCGTTGAATTGCCTAATTTGTTGGGTTATGTGATTCGTTAGTTGCACATTAGGCTGCAAATGTGATGTAAGACGAGGTGAGGAAATAATGAAGGGAATAAGAGACTGTTAATTCGACACAGTGTACCTAGATTTCGGCACGGTAAGCATCCACTCTTCGACATCCCGACATACCTCTGAGATAACAGAAGTTCACCGCCAGCATCGGACCACATACATAGAAGGGCATAAATGCATATTAGGTAACCCATAGGTACTACCAAACTATGCATAATCAATTTTGCGACAATACCAACGGCGACTGTATTTATAGAAGCCACTGACAGTCATACATGTGTAGACAACTACAAGCAACTTTCAACTTTTTTCTTCTTTTATTCTGATACTGATAAGAGTATTCTTTATTACAAACTTTCTCATTTACCTTATGAGGGCTGCTTACAAATACAGTGGTACATGTGCATCCACTAATACTGTAACTGAAATCAAGGCTCCAGAACAAGTTGTCTGCGAGGAAAATTGTGTACTAAGTGCTGATTATTTTTTTTAATAATGTGCACTGCTACCAGCTGCCCAGATAGAACCCCCTGTCGATATCCATCGAGATCTTCTCCTACTCAAACTCTTGCACATATGTCAACTGTTGTAAGTAGAACCCTCTTATAATGTTCTCTCTTATAACTTTTTCCTAGTTATAGTGCTACCTAAATATGGTCCCTAAAACTGTTACTAAATAGGAACTTACTCTTTTATAATGTTTACCCATTTACAGGCATTTTTGGTTCTCTTTAGAAACGTTATAACAGGGTTCTACTGTGTTACCTGTTGCTGCATTGACGTTACCACAGCATTTTTTCGTAGCAGTCATCATCGTACCAAATGTTACTTTAATTAAGTTAGCCATAAATATATGTGTCATAGGCTATCGTACACACAGCAGTACTGTATTTAGCATGCATGGGTAAAATAATTGTTTTGTTTCAGATGTACATAGAAGCAGATGCAGTCAGGAAGAGCAGCCTCGAACTAGCGCTGCAGTCATGGTTGGATTTGGAAACGCAGCATCTTAGTGTCAAAGAAAGTATTCAGAGAGCCCACGGCACATGAAGCGACACACACACACAGTGCACGTGGTTATGTTTGGACAGTATTGATCCATCAATTGCAAGAGCTTGAATTCCATCTTTTACACCAAAGCTTTGATAGACTAGTTGATGGGCCAGTATGAAAATACAAACCTTCGTTTAAACTCAAAAGTACTACTTTATTCTTGATGTGCAAGATTTGTTGCTTTTGTAGGATAGTAATTTGCATTCATGCTGTCATCCCCCTAGATCCATAGGTAAGAAACTGTAAATGTGTTGGTTGATCCTTGTAGTCCAACTCTGTTTTAACAACAGTTAGTTGATTGAAAATCAATGCTGGTTAGCTAATAGGATTGTGCTATTATGACATCAGAATAGCTTTTTGAAGATTCATGAAACAGAAGTGAAAATAATTTTCTGCAATTTGCATTCTATTAAGAGATTTTATGACATTTTTATAATGTTTAAATATTAAAGTTTACATTTATTGTTGACCCACCACTCCCCTCGGCACACACCTCTGCCCAGGATATCCCACTGGCCAATAGCACACTGTTCAATTACAGTGAAATAGAAGAACCTAGACCCCTCTCAAGTACCTCCCTGCGTGAAACCAAACAGGTTATACTTAAAAGACCCCTAAAATTGGTGAATAAGAATTGCCAATTTCAATGTTTAAAAATGTCAAAAGTGGTTCGAAATTTTGGTGTTAAGAACTTTTAAGCAGCAAAAAAATGTTTGTGTAATGCTATCAAAATTATAATTATATTTATCCGAACAGTTTTGATTTTGCCTCGTTATCATTCATTCATAATGTTTATAATGTATGCCTGGTACTTTACTCGATTGTGCAAAAAAAATATTTTTTTTATTACCAGACTGTACAAATATCCTCCTTTTTTATGAAACTATTTATCCTTGAGTTTTTCTAAGTTTGGGAGTTTTAAACATTTCCTCCAGTTCATTTAGTCCTTTCAATACATGTACAAATTAAAATGTTTTATTACAAAAACTATATTGCTCAATGAAGATTATTTTTCTAGCATATCTACCCAAACAGACTTACTATTTGGTATTTGTTCACTGAGGAATTAACTGAAAATTATGTTTCACCACATTTTAGCCATTTAAATTTGTGTTCCTACTCCTTGCGACACAGAGCAACTTGGCAATATCGTTGTTTACACAATGATCTGTCCCATGATGTTTTTAGTTTATTTCCGTTATAAAAATCAAAATCATAAAAGCAACATCTCCAAAAATGCTGAAACAAAATGTTACAAATGTAAACAAACATGCATTGTCGTAGAGATATGTATTGCAACTCTGTAGACTTCAAACTTTTGCTGCTGCTACCGTCTCTCGGCTGCCATCTTGTTGATATATCGAGATCTCGTAACTGCGTGACCATGGCCATGCGTGAGTTGATAAGCTTCAACTGAAATTACATTTTATTCACTTGTATTATTCACAAAAAAAATTGGTCCCATGTCACAAATGCACAAATTGATATATTTACACGTCCGTATGACATACTGGTTCACTTTTTTGTATCAATAGTTTTTTAGTGTTAACTTATTTGAGGGTAAGCATATTTACTGAATATGTTATTATATTTGTTTATCTGTGTTTTACAAAAAATATTTCTGTATACATAGTTGCACAATTTAGAATATTTACATGTATTTATGGTACACACGTCCACTTTTTACCGTAAAATAAATAGTTTTTGAGTGCTAGCTTATTTGAGGCTATATGGCTTAATGAGCAAATTTACTGAATATTTATTTACGAAGACACTGTTTCTGTTTGAATAAAGGCACAATTTAGAACATTTACAGGTTCGTACGAAACAGTTTTTTTCACTGGTTCACTTTTTTGCGCCAATAGTTTTTTAGAGTGTGACATTCGTTGAAATATGGCACAACACACAGTGCAACTGCGCACAGATCCGACATGTAGCGTGGTTCTCGTCTCTTCTTTTTTTTCTGGTATTAATGACAATATCTTGTAGGGTTTTTCTTTTTCTGTTGGCGGAACAAAGCTGGGAAAATGTGTCTGAGTAAGACGTAGAGGTGTATCAGAGCTGCTGAGTCTGCGAATCATAGGTGATGATTTTGTATGTTGATACTTCTCAAGTAACTGTTTGATCACACGTAACTGAAACTCTGCTAATGACATGTGTTTTCCAGTTTTTGTCATGTACAAAGCATGCGCATTGAGGAGGATCATGTCGACTAAATGGAAGAAAACTTTTTTGTACCACTTTACAGTTTTCTTCACACAGGCCAAAGAACTAGGCAGCATGTCACTCCTGTCAACTTCTCCCATGTTATCATTGTAATCTATAACACAAGAGTGCTTTTCGACCTGTTTTCCTGTCTTGTAATGTCTTTTTACAGTTCTTGCAACACTATCGTCATGCATTGTTGTAAGCATGTAAACATCCCGTCGGTCATGCCACTTGAGTACTGTCAATGTATCTGTACTTTTTGACAAAGTTTCGCCCTTGGACAAATCTGGAAATCCCTTTCTGTTTTTTCTTACAGTACCACATCCATTAGTCTGTTCAGCATGCAAAAAACAAAATAGCTGTGGACTTGTGTACCAGTTATCAACATAAAGTGTGTCACCTTTATCGAGGTATGGTAACTAAAGTTTGTGCACAACAGCTCCTGAGATACCAAAATTTTCTGGATCATCGACGTTTGTTTGAGCTCCGCAATTAAGTACAGTAGAGCCCCAATATAACGAATTCGCGAATAACGAAAACAGCGATTTAACTAAAGGATTTTTAGGAACCTTTAAAAAATAACAAAAAAAATGTGTTAAATAACTGACTTTGATAAAATCGAATATCATTTGTAAGTTAAGTCCTTTAAAAATACATGCACCGACCACCGTGTATACTTATTTCTCCGTAGAAAAGCTTAAACAATCCGTCGAGAAAAAAAACGTTAAAAACATTGGCCGCGGGAGTGATTTTGAGATACGCACACGTGGGTGCGGCTGAGCGAGCAACGCTGTGTTGCATAACGAGCGCGCGCTTAGATCCTCATCCTGGCAGCTGGCGAGTAAACGAGCATCTAGGTATCTAGTCTCCGCAGCATGGCAGTGGGCAGCACAAGAACTAATTCGCAGATAGTGCTTCGCGTCTCCGTTAGAATGGCTGCAGTGCCGCGTACTCTATGAATAAATTCTATTACCAATAGAATGCAGTAGTGTGCAGTGTTATTATTTATGCAGACTTTTTACAACAAATTTATTACTGTAAATGTAAATAATTTGTTTCTCCGATGGTAAAAAAAAAGCGCTATAGTGCAAAGCAATTTTAGCGAGCAGACCAACACGAGTTTGTTTCACGAGCGCAGCTGCACACAAGCTACAATGGCCGCTGCTGCAGTGCATATTTAAATATCATTTTACAGTTGTCTCGCAAACTTTTAATTCAATTTTTATTTTAAAAAATTTTTTTACAATTTTTTATGGGATTTTCCTTAATTTTGTTGGTGGAGCGGGCCGGAGAGAGATGGAAATATTGACGGCTCGGCGGTGTTAGTCATCACTTCTCATGTGTTGATGGCACACGCAAGGAAGGCCTAACTCGCCATGTGCACACTAGCCGAGCGTTCCACTGAATGTTTTTTCGCCTTTTTTTTTCCCCTTCCCTCCTCTCCCAGCTATGACTTACCTATTGCAGTAAATGTATTTTGTGATTGTTTTGAGCCAGTATACTTTTTTTAAATTACGTTAAATTCCGACAAAACTTTTTGGAAAAAAAAAAGGGGGGGAGGTGAAGTCGGATTTAACGAAACTTCGATTTGGAGTAAACATTTTCGGGTCCTATGGCAATTCGTTAAATCGGGGTTCTACTGCATATAGCCGGTTTCCACATTGCACAGTACAAAGAATTTTGTTCCAAAATGGTGTCGTTTGGGTTTTATGTACTGTTTGAATGAAATTGTTGAAAAGCAAGAGACTTTCATCTATGCACAAGTTTTGAAATGGTACAAGATTATTCGCAAAACAAGCCTTCGTGAGCTCAACAATAGGCCTAATTTTTCTTAGCTTGTAACCATCTTCTGGCTGTTCATTGTCAGAAAAATGAAGCATGCTAAGAAGTACAATATGTATATGTGTCACGTGGCATTGTTTGGGAAAATATTGGGGCATGCATAATTGAATCTGTTGACCAGTGTTCTGCAATGGTAAGATGTTTATTTCTAACCATCAACATTGTGATTGCAAGAAAAACATATATATTTCATTACAGTTTGTGTCAGTCCATTTTGTAACTCTCAAATGAGGGCCGAGTTCCGTGTTGTTTGCAGTTTGTTCGTGGTACCTATTTGTTTCCAAAGCAACAATATTTGCACAGTCATTTGTTAGTAATAACTCAAAAAATTCAAGTTCGGTTGATTCTGAAGTAAAAATGTTGTTTGTTACACCTGAAAAACTCAGATCAAAATTATGTACCAAATATTTTTTACCTCCATTATGTCAGGTGTAGAAAATCCTCACTTTTTTCGCATTTACATTTATGACTATCACTTGCTTCACCTGTCACACAATTTTCCTCACTTTCAAAACTTGAATTATGGGAATCTAAAGAGTTGAAATAATCAATTTGTTCTTCTGATCGCAAAACGTCTGCACGTCGTTTTGACTTCGTGATTGTGACATGAAGCTTTTGTGGTAAATGCTGCAAAAAATAAAATATGTGTGTTGTTCAGAAACAGCTTTACGTGCCCTCTGTTGTGGGGAAGAGAAACTACGTGAAGTTCCAAGCAAAACAGATGGCACTCGCATACGATCACTGCAATACGTAAGCTGCAGTAAAACAAAATAGAGCACAAAAAAACGTTCGTGTTGTTTGCAAGAAGCTTTGTGTGCGCTCTATTGTGATAAAAAGAAACTAAATCATGGTTTCAAGTGACGTAAACAGATAGCACTTGCATCTAAAACATGAAATATGAGCGCAAGTACAATCATCAAGTGCAGTAAAAAGAAAAATAGCAAAATTTAGTTACCTCTAGCATAGCAGTGGCGTGCACAGTTACACAGCTCGAGATAACTTAAGCGTAGCAGTTAAAGGGTTAAATAGACTTTCAGTAAACCCTCAAACTAACGACACCGCACGATGCCAGGTAATTATGTCGTTAGTCCAGAGGTAATTAATTTTGACACCCACAGAATTCTTTTAAAAAAAAATTTAAGTGTTTTTTCTTTTTAAAGTTAACGTAAACGTAGAGTAATTACTGACTTAAAATAAACATGTTTTCCATTGAAACTATATTTTAGTATAACGAAAAGATGTTTTCTAAATACATTGGTGCTCCATAATCTCCCGTGTGCCGTGACGCATGGGGCCACGCAGCACGCTCAGTCTGGTTGTGTAGGATGGGGGAGGGGAGAGCAGCCGGCTGGTCTTGGTATAGGACGCCAATAAGTAGGTTGGGAGGTGTCCAGCATAACTTCTTTCCCTGCTGCCCCTCTCGGCTTGTGCTTGTCTGGCATGAAGCTCACACAGACCACAACAGAATGACTCTTTATTGTTTACATGAAAGTATACTGCAACGATTTAAAAACTTTCAGTACAGCTTTTTTGTTTTTTATATATATATATATATATATATATATATATATATATATATATATATATATATATATATATATATATATATATATATATATATATATATATATATATAGACACACGTATATATGTATAAAAAATTGTGCATGAACTGTTACAGCTTGTCGCTATTATAAGATTGTAAGCGAAACTAATACCAAATTCTTATAAAAATATTTATAAAAGAAAAAATAGTCTGTATTTTTAAAAACTAGTACAGCACACCTATTAGGAAAGTGAATTTGGAGCCACTCAAAAGAGCTAAAAACAGACTTTACAAGGTGCTGTCACTATAAAATAACTAAATTACTCGTCGCTTGAAGTCTTAGGCCTTAAGGAAAGATCATAAAACGCACCACTTTAATGCTCTGCAAATAGAGGCAAAGTGGCTTTCGACACGCTGGTCGCAGTCACTCTAATCGCTGCACTGTTGAGCGAGCATAATCAAAAACCTCATTAGCCCACATGTAGCACACGGGACTAGTTGTAGGCCGGTTTTACGCTGCAGCCACATGCCTCACGTGCCAAGTGATCAGTAATACAGCGGAAGTTGTCAAGGTCAAGATGAACTCACTTCTAATGCCACAATCTGATGTGAGGCAAGAGAAAAAAAAAGATAAGATAATGCCAGATTGTTTTTTTTTTTCTTCTTTTAAGGACTGAGTGCTATTGTTTTTTTTTTTTCCTAATGAAGGGGGGAAAAAAAGAAACGTATAGTCTGTTCACCCACCAAACCCCTGGACGTGCCAGACATGGAAACAAAGACAATTGCTGAGAGATAGTAGAAGGGGAAAGGCACACATGTGGTTCTGCTTTGCAGCCAGGCAGGCTGCAAGTTGCATGTGACTATCAGACAGTCGACAGGCACTTAAGGCGTGCACACATCAGCGGCCAATACCGTTGGTATGCGCACGTCAGGCGGATGCGTAATTCAGATAAGGGTACGTAGAAGAGGAGTGTGCGAGAGATTTCAGGGTGGAAGGAGCTGGGGGAGTCAGGGGGGTGGAGGAGATAAGGCAGCGTTAGTCATCACGTCTCAGATGGTGGCTTTGCGTGGGTGGCCTAACTCACCCGGTCCAACTTTTATTTTTTAACAGCTGCATATCAGTAATTTATGAAAACTGCAGTATGTCACTTATGAAGTGTTCAGCCACTTCCCCATCTTGTTTAAATATTTATAAAGTGTTTTTATTTCCTTATTTAAATTTATATAATGTAAATCTTTCTTAACAGGCTATATGCCATGTTCAGGGTGAGTTTGTCAGGTGTCCGGTGTGATGCAACAGAATTCAATAGACTAGTAATTGGGGACATGTTAATTTAAATTCATCTTTTCAAAATTTTAATATTAAAGTAGTCAAGGAATTTTAAAGTAGAGTCATTTGATTATTTTCCTGGCTTGTATGGTTTCAAATTGACCACAGTAAAATTTTAATTATTTTTGTTGGTATAACTTTTTCTTGTATTTTGACCAATTTTTGAGTGTTGGCAATTTTAGCTTATTATTACATTTTCCTGGTGAAGTGAGTAACTTCAGGTGTTGCAAGCTTCTCCAGGCTGTAGGATTTCTGGCGCCGACGTTGTGGTTGATCACTTGCTTCATGGAATTCTCTCCATGACGTAGGTTATTGACGCACGTAGGTCAGCCATCACAGGGGGTTGCTTAGTGTATTGCGCCGCGAAAGTAGTTCCGCTGTTACGCACCTTTTGTCCCTAATTATTATATTTGTGTGGATAAAGGATTTTCTTTCAATGTAAGACCTATAAACGGAAAGTTTGGAATCCTTTGTTTAATGTTGTAAGGGTAATTTTGCGGGTTTTGTTAAATTTTGGATACTGTTGTATCACTCCGCCGTGTGCGCTATTTGTTACCATGTCCGTTGCCGTGAGGGGGCAGTTGGGGCCGGGCGCTGGCCCGAGGCGGAGGTGAGTTGCAGAGCAGTTGGTGCCGGGCGCTGGCCCGAGGCGGTCGTTAGTTGTAGGACAGTTTGTGCCGGGCGCTGGCCCGAGGCGGTCGCGTGTTATAGAGCAGTGGGTGCCGGGCGCTGGCCCTAGGCGGTCCTTAGTTGTAGGGCAGTTAGGACGAATAAGTGTTTCATCATTACCTTTTTTACCTTGTTCTTTGTTTAATCACGTTCGGGCATGGTAACGCCGGACATCTGACCAGTTTCCCGTTTATTTGTGTGTTGACCAAACCGTCAGTTGTAAAATATTCATGAAGCAAGCAAAAAAAATGTAAAAGATAAAATCAAAAAATAAACAAACAGTTGCCTTATTACGTGAGTCTAATTTGCAATATCATAATAATAGTTTCCGTATCCTTTTAAATGACTAAACTGAGCTATCCGGCGCACTTCACCACATAACCTCAAC